>SJXQ01001345.1:334328-407588 GCA_006408695.1 Aepyceros melampus | reverse complement strand
AGGTAAAACGTAGGCATTATAGAAGTAAGAGAAACCCAAAGGAGATATATATATATATATATATATATATATATATATATATATAAAACTTGTCCTGCAAATAGTAGCATATGATAAACACTGCAGTACTTTTTAATATCTTTTAGAAAGGAGACTGTCTGGAAATACTTGTTAAGACCATAAGCATGTCCACTACCAAGCAAAAAGCACTCTTGTAGGGGAAGCTCAACTCCACAGAAGACTCATGGAGCAGCCTAGGACCACAGTATGACCGCAATATGACCACAGACGGGCACTCCACTTGCCTCAGCCTGAAAATCTTGTGGGGCTGGGGATGATGCCCTGCAGTATAGGAGGGGCTCTGCAGCAGGCCGGCAGGGCCTTCTCCGCAGAGCAAGCCCCGAAGGCGGGCAGTGCCCAGAAGCCCTCGCAGGGGCACAGTGGAGGTGGCCTGGATGAGCACGCTGTATCCGACTGCAGAGTGCCCTTTGTCCTGGTTTCTTAGCAGCACTGAGGGCCTCTGCTAGGCACCTGCTGTGTACAAGGAACCTTCACTGTCTCTCCCAGGCTGCCTGACTGCCGAGAAGGGAGTTCCTGAGCACATCGGGGAAGAAGTAAATTTTGAGTTGGAAATTGTGCCAACTGATTTGGTTTTGCAGAGGTTGATCTTTGCCATGGGAAAGGCATTATCTCTCTCAGGCCCTGAAGGGAATATGCCCTCTGTCTAGCTGGTCCACGTTATATTTCTCTCAGAGCAGCTGGCAGTGTGAGAGAGAGAGGAGGAGGGCCTGGGATCAGCTCTAGGTATCAATGTGTTGTCTGGACCTGAAGACTAGGATATCTTGGAATTTTTAAAACTGAGGTACAGTTAATTTACAATGTTGTGTTAGTTTTAGCTTGTGATGCTCCTGGCCCTGCTGTAAACTACTTCAGGCATGATCTCCTTTAAGCCTCAAAATCACTCTACCAGCAAGTTAGAGTAAACCCTATGAATTCCATGTTACAGAGGAGGAAGCTAAGTCTTAGGGGGGTTAAGCCCCTTGTCCACAGCCGTAATAAAGTAAAAATGACTCCAAAACTTGGATTCAGGCCAAAAAAAAAAAAAAAAAAAATCCAACATCTGACCTGCATGTGGGCTTGTAATCACTAATAACAGATATAAAATAAAGGAATAAAGGATTTGGTGAAAGTGTACCTTCCTAAATTGACAGAAAAGCCAATACTTAAAGACTATGAACTCTTTGTGTACACAGTGAATTCTAACTATGACTTCCACGATCCCTGTCATTTTGTCATTTATACCATCACTCCTCGGGCTTCCCTGGTGGGGCTAGTGGTAAAGAACTTGCCTGCCAATGCAAGAGACATAAAACATGGGTTCAATCCAAAAGATCCCTCTGGAGGAGCATGGCAACACACTCCAGTACTCTTGCCTGGAAAATCCCATGGACAGAGGAGCCTGGCAGGCTACAGTGCATTGGGTCGCAAAGAGTTGGACCAGACTGAGTGACTTGGCATGAAGCTACCATTACTACTCATGGGACAAGGGATTGTACAAAGCTCTAGATGCCAGCAAGGACTGGTCTTTCATATATCTTAAGTGTCTTTAAATCCTAAAGCCTAGAAGAGTATATAGAATCCACACCCAAACATTGGCTGTATTGGTGGTTAAGATATCTGAATTTTTGAACTCTCAAGAGAACAATCTGTATGATAAGAAAGAAAATGTAACAATTTCTAACATGTTCTGTGTAAATGCTTAGACTCTGCTTCTTTTTCCTTAGCTTCTTTATAGCTCATGGCCTGATTTTAATAGATGTTTCAGATCAAAGTGACCTTTTCCTTAATGAATAAACTACTTTTTAAAAAGCATTGGGATACTTGATCCAGCTCAACTGTCATGTAATTCCCTGGTAAATTTCTTATATGATGATTTTTGTTAAAAAATAAAAATCAGTACCTTGTTTTTAAAAAGTAGAAAATCTGAGTCATCCACTTACTATCCAACTAACGGTAAGCTGTGCAAGGATTGGTGATAGAAGCAAAGTCCGATGCTGTAAAGAGCAATATTGTATGGACCTGAATGTTAGGTCCATGAATCAAGGCAAATTCAAAGTGGTCAAACAGGAGATGGCAAGAGTGAACATCGACATTCTAGGAATCAGTGAACTAAGATGGATTGGAAGGGGTGAATTTAACTCAGATGACCATTATATCTACTACTATGGGCAGGAATCGCTTAGACAAAATGGAGTAGCCATCATAGTCAATAAAAAAAGTCCAAATGCACTATTTGGATGCAATCTCAAAAAACAACAGAATGATCTCTGTTCATTTCCAAGGCAAACCATTCAATATGACAGTAATCCAAGTCTATGCCCCAACCAGTAATGCTGAAGAAGCTGAAGTTGAAAAGTTCTATGAAGACCTACAAGGCATTCTAGAAATAACACTCAAAAAAGATGTCCTTTTCATTATAGGGGACTGGAATGCAAAAGTAGGAAGTCAAGAAACACCTGGAGTAACTGGCAAATTTGGCCTTGGAGTATGGAATGAAGCAGGACAAAGGCTAATAGAGTTCTGCCAAGAGAATGCACTGGTCATAGCAAACACCCTCTTCCAAAAACACAAGAGAAGACTCTACATATGGACATCACCAGATTATATTATTTGCAGCCAAAGATGGAGAAGCTCTATACAGTCAGCAAAAACAAGACCAGGAGCTGACTGTGGCTCAAATCATCACTTCCTTATTGCAAAATTCAGACTGAAATTGAAGAAAGTGGAGAAAACCACTAGACCATTCAGGTATGACCTAAATCAAATCCCTTATGACTATACAGTGGAAGTGAGAAATAGATTTAAGGGACTAGATCTAATAGACAGAGTGCCTGATGAACTACGGGTGGAGGTTCGTGACATTGTACAGGAGACAGGAATCAAGACCGTCCCCTTGAAAAAGAAATGCAAAAAAGCAAAATAGCTGTCTGAGGAGGCCTTAAAAATAGCTGTGAAAAAACGGAAAGTGAAAAGCAAAAGAGAACAGGGAAGATATACCCATTTGAATTCAGAGTTCCAAAGAATAGCAAGGAGAGATAAGAAACCTTCCTCAGTGATCCATGCAAAGAAACAGAGGAAAACAACGGAATGGGAAAGACTAGAGATCTCTCCAAGAAAATTAGAGATACCAAGGGAACATTTCATGCAAAGATGGGCTCAATAAAGGACAGAAATGGTATGGACCTAACAGAAGCAGAAGATATTAAGAAGAGGTGGCAAGAATACATAGAACTGTACAAAAAAGATCTTCATGACCCAGATAATCACAATGCTGTGATCACCCATCTAGAGCCAACATCCTGGAATGTGAAGTCAAGTGGGCCTTAGGAAGCAGCACTATGAGCAAAGCTAGTGGAGGTGATGGAATTACAGTTGAGCTGTTTCAAATCCTGAGAGATGATGCTCTGAAAGTGCTGCACTCAATATGTCAGCAACTTTAGAAAACTCAGCATAGGCCATGGGACTAGAAAAGGTCAGTTTTCATTCCAATTCCAAAGAAAGGCAATGCCAAAGAATGTTCAAACTACCGCACAATTGCACTCATCTCACACGCTAGTAAAGTAATGCTTAAAATTCTCCAAGCCAGGCTTCAGTAATATGTGAACCATGAACTTCCAGATGTTCAAGCTGGTTTTAGAAAGGTAGATGAAATAGAGATCAAATTGCCAACATCTGCTGGATCATCAAAAAAAAAAAAGAGAGTTGCAGAAAAACATCTATTTCTGCTTTATTGACTATGCCAAAGCCTTTGACTGTGTGGATCACAAGAAACTGTGGAAAATTCTGAAAGAGATGGGAATACCAGACCACCTGATCTGCCTCTTGAGAAACCTGTATGCAGGTCAGGAAGCAACAGTTAGAACTGGACATAGAACAACAGACTGGTTCCAAGTAGGAAAAGGAGTACGTCAAGGTTGTATATTGTCACCCTGCTTATTTAACTTATATGCAGAGTACATCATGAGAAACGCTGGGCTGGAGGAAGAAAAAGCTGGAATCTAGATTGCTGGGAGAAATATCAATAACCTCAGATATGCAGATGACACCACTCTTATGGCAGAAAGTGAAGAAGAACTAAACAGTCTCTTGATGAAAGTGAAAGAAGAGAGTGAAAAAGTTGGCTTAAAGCTCAACATTCAGAAAACTAAGATCATGGCATCTGGTCTCATCACCTCATGGAAAATAGATAAACAGTGGAAACAGTGGCTGACTTTATTTTTCTGGGCTCCAAAATCACTGCAGATGGTGACTGCAGCCATGAAATGAAAAGACACTTACTCCTTGGAAGGAAAGTTATGACCAACTTAGATAGCATATTAAAAAAACAGAGATATGACTTTGCCAACAAATGTCCGTCTAGTCAAGGCTATGGTTTTTCCAGTGGTCATATATGGATGTGAGCGTTGGACTATCAAGGAAGGTGAGCACTGAAGAACTGATGCTTTTGAACTGTGGTGTTGGAGAAGACTCTTGAGAGTCCCTTAGACTGCAAGGAAATCCAACCAGTCCATCCTAAAGATCAGTCCTGGGTGTTCATTGGAAGGACTGATGTTGAAGCTGAAACTCCAATACTTTGGCCACCTGATGTGAAGAGCTGACTCATTTGAAAAGACCCTGGTGCTGGGAAAGATTGAGGGCAGGAGGAGAAGGGGACAACAGAGGATGAGATCATTGGATGGCAACACTGACTCGATGGACATGGGTTTTGGTGGACTCGGAGTTGGTGATGGACAGGGAGGCTTGGCGTGCTGCAGTTCATGGGGTTGCAAAGAGTTGGCCATGCCTGAGCAACTGAACTGAACTGTAAGCTAAGGGGAGCAGGAACATTTTCTGCCTGATTTTTCAAGTCTCTCTAGCACTTAAAACAATGCTTAGCATATAATAAACATTTACCACATATCTGTTGAGAGAATTAATGAAAAATATCAGTAAGAGAAAATCTTTGTGAATCACATTAAAATTTCCACAAATGTTTACTTTTACGTGTGTTTCTATTTGTTAAAACACAGCAAATTTATATAATTATTCAGTTATTATAAGTATAGGAAAGTTGTATATATTCTTTGAAATACTTTAATACAGTAGACTTTAAAGGACAGACGTTGGAACACATACCAAGAATACAGATTATATGAATTTATTAGGTTTTTGATTAAGCATTTTGTGGTATTTAATAAAAGAAATACATTCAAAATTTATTTTAGATAGACTTTAGACTTGTACATGAAAGAAAAACTATAAAGCTTTTAGAAGAAAACATAAGAAGAATATCTGTAACCTACTGGTAGGCAAAGATTTTTGTGCAGAAGACAGAAAGGCAATAACTATAACAGGACACCTTTCATGGATTACAGCCTTGTCATGGCAAAGGGGCTTGCAAAACTCAATGAAATTATGAGGCATGCCATGCAGGGCTACCCAAGATGGATGGGTCATGGTGGAGACTTCTGACAAAATGTAGTCCTCTGGAGGAGGAAATGGCAAACCACTCTGGTATTCTTGCCTCGAGAACTCCCACCACAAAAGCTGAAGAAGCTGATGTTGACCAGTTCTGTGAAGACCTACAAGACCTTCTAGAACTAACACCTAAAAAATGTCTTTTTCATCACAGGGGGTTGGAATGCAAAAGCAGGAAGTCAAGAGATACATGGAGTAACCAGGCAAGTTCAGCCTTGGAGTACAGAATAAAGCAGGGCAAAGGCTAACAGAGTTTTGCCAAGAGAATGCACTGGTCATAGCAAATATCCTCTTCCAACAACACAAGAGAGGCCTCTACACATGGACATCACCAGATGGTCAACACTGAAATCAGATTGATTATATTCTTTGCAGCCGAAGATGGAGAAGCTCTATACAATCAGCAAAAACAAGACTGGGAGCTGACTGTGGCTCAGATCATGACCTCCTTATTGCCAAATTCAGACTGAAATTGAAGAAAGTAGGGAAAACCACTAGACCATTCAGGTAGGACCTAAAGCAAACTCTTATGATTATACAGTGGAGGTGACAAATAGATTCAAGGGATTACATCTGATAGACTGAGTCCATGAACAACTATGGCCTAAAGTTCATAACACTATACAACAGGCAGTGACCAAAATAAAGCCAAAGAAAAAGAAGTGCCAGAAGGCAAAGTGGTTATCTGAGAGGCTTTACAAACAGCTGCAAAAAGAAGAGCTGCTAAAAAAGGCACGTGAGAAAGGGAAAGATATACTCGACTGAATGCGGGGTTTCAGAGAATAGCAAGGAGTGATAAGAAGGCCTTTTTAAACGAACAATGGAAAGAAATAGAGAAAAACAATAGAATGGGAAAGACTAGAGATCTCCTCAGGAAAACTGGAGATATGAAAGGAACAGTTCATGCAAGGATGGACATGATAAAGGACAGAAATGGTATGGACCTAATAGGAACAGAAGAGATTAAGAAGAGGTGGCAAGAATACAGAGAAAAACTGTACAAAATAGGTCTTAATGACCCAGAAAGCCATGATAGTGTGGTCAAAGACCAAAAGCCAGATAGCTGGGAGTGTGAAGTCAGGTAGGCCTTAGGAAGCATTACAAGAAACAAAGCTAGTGGAAGTGATGGCATCCAAGGTGATCTATCTTAAATCCTAAAAGATGATGCTGTTAAAGTGCTGCACTCAATATGCCAGCAAATTTGGAAAACTCAGCAGTGGCCACAGGACTGGAAAAGGCCAGTTATCATTCTAATTTCAAAGAAAGGCAATGGCAAAGAATGTTCAAACTATAGTACAACTGCACTTACTTCACATTGAGCAAGCTAAAATCCTCCAAGCTAGACATCAGCAGTAATGAACCAAGAATTTCCAGATATACAAGCTGGGTTTAGAAAGGCAGAGAAACCAGAAATCAAATGGCCAACATTCATCAGTCATGGAAAATGTGAAGGAATCCCAGAAAAAATATCTACTTCTGCTTCATTGACTATGCCAAAGCCTTTGACTGTGTGGATCACAACAAACTATGGAAAATTCTTTAAAAGATGTTGATACCAAACCTTACCTGTCTCCTGAGAAACTCTATGCAGCTCAAGAAGCAACAGTTAGAAATAGATAAAGAACAATGGACTGGCTCAAAACTGGGAAAAGAGTACACCAGGCCTGTATATTATCAAATCCTGCTTATTTAACTTATATGCAGAGTACATATGCAAAATGCCAGGCTGAATGGATCACAAGCTGGAATCAAGACTGCTGGGAGAATTATCAATAGCCATGGATGTACAAATGATACCACTCTAATTGCAGAAAGTGAAGAAGAACTAAAGAGCCTCTTAATGAGGATGAAAGAAGAAAGTGAAAAAGCTGGCTTAAAATTCAGCATTCAGAAAACTAAGATCATGGCATCCAGTCCCATCACTTCATGGCAAATAGAAGGGGAATAAGTGGAAGTAGTGACAAATTTTATTTTCTTGAGTTCCGAAATCATTGTGGTGGTGACTGTAGCCACAAAATTAAAAGACACTGGCTCCTTGTAAGAAAAACTATGACAAACCTGGACAGCAAATTAAAAAGCAGAGACATTTTGCTGATAAAAGTTCATATAGACAAAGCCATGGTTTTCCCAGTAGTCATGTACAAATGTGAGTGTTAAACCATAAAAAAGTCTGAATGCCAAAGAACTAATGCTTTTGAACTGTGGTGCTGGAGAAGACTCTTGAGAGTTCCTTGGACATCAAGGAGGTCAAACCAGTCAATCTAAAAGGAAATCAATCCTGAATATTCATTGCAGGAGTGATGTTGAAGCTGAAGCTGAAGCTCCAATACTTTGACCACCTTATGTGAAGAGCCAGCTCACTGGAAAAGACTCTGATTCTGGGAAAGATGGAGGGCAAGAGGGGAAGGGGGCAACAGAGTATGAGATGGTTGGATGGTATCACTGGCTCGATGGACATGAGTTTGAGCAAGCTTCTGGAGATTGTGAAGGACAGGGAAGCCTGGGTGCTGAAGCTCATGGGGTCTCAAAGAGTCAGACATTACTTAGCATCTGAACAACAAATAAAATTTTTAAAAAGTGCATTGGACTTCATCATAATTAAGAATTATTAATTCCCCAAACATAAATGTGATAATGAACCCTTCCCTAGAATACAGAAAGAAGTCCTTAAACTCCATCACAAGAAACAGAAACAGTCTAATAAAAACAGGGAAAAAGTTTGAGCAGACATTTACAATGGAAGATTTCCAAGTGGCTAATATGAGAAACCATGATCTGGGTGCTAGGCATGATGCTGCTGCTGGAATACAATGATTATTCAACAGAACAAAGAAGTAATTTTGTTGTACATGAGTGAATATTGATACGTCTAATTCCAATGTAATGTTATAGCATTTTCTACGTTATAGCATTTCCACACAATAAAATATTTTATTTTAAAATACTTTAAAATAAGGACCAAAATAACTCTAAATTTTCTAGAGTATATATTTGATTTTTCCCTATACGATGATCTTCTGTACCTTCTCTTCGCTGAACACCTGATATGAAGGGTCTGGCACTGATTCTGTACAGGTATACCTCCTTGTATCTCAATTTACTGCCTTTTACACGTTGAAAGTTTGTGATGGCCTTCTGTCAAGCAATTTCTATCAGTACTATCTTTCAACAGCATTTGTTCACCTTATATCTCTGTGCTGCACTTTAGGAATTCCCACCATTATTCTGAATTTTTCATTTTGGTTATATTTGTTATGATGATTTGTGATCAGTGATCTCTGATATTACCATTGCAAAATAATTATGACTCACTGAAAGCGCAGGAAGACAGTTATCATATTTTGGCCTAGAATATTTTAAAATTAAGTTAGGTAGATTGTTTTTGGATATAATGATATTGCACACTTAATAGACTATAGTATAATCTAAGCATAACATTAACATGCACTGGGAAACCAAAATTTTTGTGTGATTCACTTTATTTTGAATTTGCTTTATTGTGGTGGTCTGGAAGCAAATCTGCATTATCTCTAAGGATATCTATATATCTTTCTTGCTTCCCTATGATAATAAAAATTGCATAGTTTTTTGACTTCTCCCAATGTAACTTCTGCTCAATGTTGTGTTTTTTAATATTCCATTAGTACTTGACAGGCCAGGTGGATAGATGAGAAAGTATCTCACTGAGACAAGTATAAGAGAAATATGTAGGAGAATATTATAAAAAAGCAGTATCTGTATTTTCCCCCAAATTATTTTTTTTTACCCTTACCTGGAATATCACATAAGTCCATGGTATTATAAACTTGACTCATTAGAGTGCTCATGGCAAAATAGTTTTTCTCTAAATGAGAATCATAACTGGTTTGAAGTTTAAAAAATATACATCTTGGCACAAGGGCAGATTTCAAAAGTTTACTTCTACCACTCCCTCAGCAGAATGAGTCTTATTTTTCTCATGGGTTTTCAACCCTCACAAATGAAACAAGAAGATTTGTGGATAATCTGATCACTTTTATTCAGCATACACTCAGAAGAATGAAACAGAGGCAAGAATGTTATTTTTCCCAAGGATCTCTGCTGCAGCCGAAACCCCTTTAATCAGCATTATGTGAAAAATCTAACAGGAGAGACCATCAGAAGCACACATGAACCGTTTCAGTTGAAGATACTCTTGGCCAGTCTCCAGCTGATCTGGAAGCTGAGAGCACTTTTGGAAGTTGCTCCAACTGAGATCAACTTAGCCCAGCCTCAATCGGCAGAACCAGACAGCTAAGCCTAGCCACACTGCAACCAGTTGAAAATGAGCCTAACTGGAGTTGTCTTAAGTCACTAAATTTTGAGACAGCTTGTGATGCAGTAAAGCATAACTGCATTGGTCACTGTTACAGGGTCATATGTCCTAACTATCCTCCTTCTGGATGTTTCTTCCCTTCAGAACGTAATATCTTATGCATGGGCCTTTGGCAACCTTATTTTACCATGTGCCCCAAAGTCTCAAAAGAGTTCATAATTATTAGTAGCTCAATAAACATTTGTGGAGTGAAAAAAATGAATCTGTTTCATACAATTATTTTGAAGGTTAAATGAAATAACCTATAAAATGAACATTTCAATTCTTAGCATTTAGCTTACTATAAGAATATATTTTTGTTATAGACTTCATGATCTTCCTAAAAGATAATTAGTGAACAAGGGGAAACACACACACACACACACAGACACACACACGACAGTCACTATCACATAAAAAGACAAATGCAGACAGAACTTACATTTTGTGAAAAATATAATGCCCTAGATGAACAAATGAATGTAGTGATTAAAGAGAAACACTCCTAAGAAATAAGACTAAATGTCTGTAGTTAATGATCTTCTCACCTATTTACTATTTATTAACTAATTTTAAAAATTCATAGGGAGCTTAGATATTTTCCATGCCTTATTTATTTAACTTTATTTATTCAAACATAGTTTGTTTACCAGAAAAAAATATCTTACTAATCTTACTGGGTTTTTCTGATAATTTATACAGATAACTGGGCTTCCCAGGTGGCTCAGTGGTAAGGAATTTGCCTGCCAATGCAGGAGACATGGGTTTGATCCTTCTGTCGGGAAGATCCCCTGGAGAAGGAAACAGCAGCCCACTCAAGTATTCTTGCCTGCAAAATCCCACGGACAGAGGAGCCTTGCGGGCTACAGTCCATGGGGTCACAAAGAGTTGGACACAACTTAGTGACTGAGTAGGTACGCACAGGTAATCATCGTATTCATCAGGAAGTCAAAGGAATGCTTGGATCTTCATAAAGTCATCTAAAGTATAATCCAGCAGTCACAACCAATCCATTTTATGGTCAAGTGCATGGTTGAATCATTTATAATTAATTGGCTTGTTACTGCTGTGAGCAGCCTTCCAAAATGGGAAAAAAAAAAAATTGCCTTGCTTTTCAGAAAAGGCCAAGGATAAGATGGATAATTTGGATAGTAATTTCTCCTCAAAACATATTTAGTAGCTGTCGCCAGAACTGTATTCAAAATATTATCTTCTAAATTACTTTCCAAAATTACTTTTGGACAGACACTATTTACATTAATCCTTGCATATTATTTTTAAGTTCAGTAACAAATATATGAGTATTTCAAATATCTGATAATACATTTAATAAATTAAAATATTTTGCTATTAACATGTGAGCAGAAGGTATATACAAAGTAATATGCAGATTTTCCATTTGCTTCCAAAATTAATGTTTTTTTCTACATAAAAGGCATGAGCTTAAATAAAAATTTTGTAGACCTTCCTTTTTCTAAGCAATTACATTCATTAGCACATCTAATGTATAATTAGGTATCAGATTCCTCAGAGACATATATATTACATATATATAATATCCCTGGAAACAGAATGGTCCTTTACAACCTTATGTCAAGCAGGCCTCTAATATCTTCAAAATAGTTCAGACCAAGTACACAGAGATCTCGTACAGGCTAGCATTTTTTTTTAAAGGGCCAACATTTATGTACCTTTTGTTTTGTGCCAGGCACTGTTCTTTTTCCACCTGGGGTATGCTGCTGCTGCTGCTGCTAAGTTGCTTCAGTCATGTCCGACTCTGTGTGACCCCATAGATGGCAGCCCACAAGGCTCCCCTGTCCCTGGGATTCTCCAGGCAAGAACACTGGAGTGGGTTGCCATTTCCTTCTCCAATGCATGAAAGTGAAAAGTGAGAGTGAAGTCGTTCAGTCGTGTCTGACTCTTAGTGACCCCATGGACTGCAGCCCACCAGGCTCCTCCGTCCATGGGATTTTCCAGGCAAGAGTACTGGAGTGGGGTGCCATTGCTTTCTCTGCACCTGGAGTATAGTTGCTTTAAAATGTTGTATTAGTTTTTGCTGTACAACAAAGTCAATTAGCTATGTGTATCCATATAGCCCCTCCCTCGTGAGCTTCCCTCCCCAAACCCCCGATCCCAACCATCCAAGTCATCCCAGAGCACTGAGCTGAGCTTCTTGCCCTCTACAGAGGGTTCCCAGCAACTATATATTGCTTCACACCTGGCCGAGAACATGCGTCAATCTGTCTCTCAGCTCACCCGCCCTCTCACCCTACCGTGTCCACACTTCTGTTCTCCACACCATGTCTCTAAATTGTTGCTTTGTCTCTAAGTCATGCCTGGCTCTGCGCAGCCCCATGAACTGCAGGACACCAGGCTCCTCTGTCCTCCACTATCTCCAGGAGTGTTTTCAAATTCATGTCCGTTGACTCAGTGATTCTATCTAACCGTCTCATCCTCTGCTGCCCCATTACCCTTTTGCCCTCAATCTTTTAATCTCTAGCCTAGCCTTTAGTATTATTCTCAAAAATGAAGGATAATTTTTGAGGCATCCATTTGAGTATGAAGGTTTGGTATGAACAAAAGACTATATGTTGTGGGGTTCACTCTTTTACTTAGGGTCCACTCTACCACAGGCTGTCATTGACCAGTTTCGAAGTTACATCAATGTAGAGAGCATTTTAAAATGTCGTTAGCCAACTCTGTGCCAAAAATTAACCCTAGAAGACAATCTACTTCTATAAGTGGCCTTAAGGTGTCTGTTGACACTGTTCATCAGCTTCTCTTTAAAAGGCCCAGAAGAAAGACAGAACTGAGGACATCTCTAGTTATCAATTATGGCAAAGTTGTGATAGATATAAATTACCCCATATTTTTAAGAGTCAATTCTCCTTAAATGCTTTAAGTCTAGGACAAATCATCACTGCATTGTAAAATACAAGCCTCTCAGTTTTTCATTCATAGTAGAAATTTATTTGGAGAAGGAAATGGCAACCCACTGCAGTGTTCTTGCCTGGAGAATCCCAGGGACAGAGGAGCCTGGTGGGCTGCCATCTATGGGGTTGCACAGAGTTGGACACGACTTAGCAGCAACAGTAGACATTTATTATATGCCAGGGATAATACTTGGCACTGAAAAGAAATCAGGAAGCAAAAAAGCAATATCCAAACTCTGTAACACCCTCCTTCAGATGGCAGACAGAAGACAAGGCAGAAAATCTAGTAAATAGAGATGATAATATCTTACTGCGATAAGTATTCTGAATAAAGCAAACCATGGAAACATAAGAGTGGTTGGTGGGAAGAGACTATTACTTTGAAGAGAGTGGTCACAGAAGGTTTTTTGGGAAAATAATATTTTGCTGAGCTGCAAAGATCTGGAAAACTTGTGGTGAGAATCAGATATATACAAAAGCTCTGAGGTAGGAAAGAAGTTGGATTTTGAGGCCAGTGCAGGTCAGTGGCATGACTGTCAAGAGAGGCAGGTAGGGCCTGATGAGGACAGCATGAACAATTACGGAGATATCAATGCTACCCAAGCTCAGCTGAACCGAGACTGTAGGGTCTGAAACCAAAATGCCACATTTGACTCTACTAAGTATTGGCTCACCCTCTCTAAGATCTTGTTTCTTTCAGTATAAAACAGACAATGATAAAAGGAATTTATGTAAGTGAAGGGCTTAAAATGGTGTGTCAGTGTTCAATTCTCAGTGGCTGGTGCTATTCTTTTCCTTCTGTTCATGGTTTCATATCTCTTCTTCTCCATAATATTTTTTTAAAGATTTTGAACTAAATCTGAGATGAGGGGGAAAAAATTGCAGAGTAGAGTTAAAAAAAAAAAAGAGAGAGAAAGGAAAAGGAAGCATAATATCTATTGAGTACTAGGTACTTAATATCATGGTGGGCTTTCTCACTTATTGTGGCTCAATCATTATCATAAGAAATTTCTGACATAGCAAAGTATCATCTGCATTTTATAGATCAGGAGGCTGAAAGTGAAAAGTTAAGTTACTGTTCAAGCTGCAAAAGAACCTAGTAGTAGAGCTGGTTTATAAGCCACAGGAGGTAGGGAAGGAAGGAAGGAAGGCTTGAAGGAAGGAAAGAGAAAGAATGAAAGAAATGTGGGAGGGAAGGGAGGAAAGAGAGAGAGAGACGGAAGGAGATGGGAGGGAGACGGGAGGAAGGGAGGGCCAGAAAGCCAAAGGGGTGGAAGCCAATTGTCCTGGGGGAAAAGCATTATTGAACGCTGCCTAACAAAGAAAGAAGTAGAAACTTATGTAAAAAGTCAGCAAGGGGAGCATTGTGACACGTTGAAACAACTCCCGGAATCACAGGCTGAGAACGGTCTATTTCACCTCCTCTCTTAGTTCCTAAAGTACTTCCTTCACTCTGGCAGCTGGCCTTTGTTTTCTGATTTAAGAGCAAGCTAGCATCTGAGATGAAAAAGAATATTCAAGTACTTAAAATACACTACTAATTTTAAAATGCTAGGATGGATCCTGGCATTTCCTCCACTACAACAATACGAGACCTATCTGTCTCGAATGTATTCTTATATTATTTAATTTCCTGATAATTATCATCTTAGAATTCCTTAAACATACAATAATTCAAACCAAAATACTTCTGAACATATACTGAAAAATCTAGAGAAGACAAAATAGAAACATTTAAAAAGTAGAAGGAAAACAGTTTTCTAAAATGCTATTTATTGTCCAGTGTATCAAATGCTCAAATCACTGTTAATTCATTTTCAGAATCTTCTAAAGTGGAAAGGCAGATCAAGGTAAGGACTACCTGATGTTCACCTTTTAATCATGCCAAAACACACAGAACTCTGAAAACTGTACGAGAAATGAACTATCAAAAGCTTCCTATTTGTCAGGTCCTGAAAATCATTCAGAGATTTAAGAACCTATCCAGACACCCAGAATAAACCAGAGTCCTTCATCTATCCTAAACTGTGCCACAATTGGAAACTGTCATAAAATCAAAACATTAATTAAACTCTAATGATGCATAATCTTTGGATTAGATAAAAATTAAATTCATTGTACAACTTAAAGAGAAGATTTAATCAATGATATATTTACTTTCATTCTAAATTCAAAACTTGCTTTTGTAATAATCCAAGTTTGTGTTCCTTTTTTGCCACTTTCTCTTCCAAGCAATAGAACATGTAGGGCCCTTGATGATCAGAAACATCAAGAAATCAGTGAAAGATGAATGACATAGAACTGACTGAAACAAAAAATCATAATGCAGGAACAGACTTTTACAAAAGAAGAGAGCTGCCTTTGAGAATTCACACCTCAGAGGTGGCAGGTACAGATGAAGAATGGGATTTGGGGACTACCACTGGGAGTCATTCACAGCAAACTCATGACTTCCTGGGAAAGAAAGATATTGGAGATAAGAAAATACAAGGATATTGGAGATAAGAAAATACAAGGATATTGGAGATAAGAAAATACACTTTATTTTATCTGAATTTTCTGACTTTTTTACAATGAGAATGCTACTCATTTACATATGTAGTCAAAAATGTAATTCAAGAATAAACAGAAAAATGAGCACATATAAAATGACCTTTGTATTGTGGAAATTAAGGCATGGAAACAAAGTCCCAACTTAAGACTAAATCATTACATGAAAAAAATCTACTTCTGGGAATATCTGTGCTTAAATTTAATCCTATTATGTATTCCAAAGCAGATATTCTTAGATCCTGACTTATGTCTGCGTTATAATTTGAGCCCAGAGGAAATGCATCATTTTCCTCCTCTTTATCACACTGAAACTATAGGCTGCTAAAATTATTCCTTAACACTGGTACAGGAGGAAATCTGACTAAAAAAAATTTCCTGCTTAAATTATTTACCGTTATGCCATGCTATTTTTTAAAAGGCAAGAAAAGACAGTTAGGCCAAACATGTCCATAAAACTTTCTTTGATGCAAACTTTGAAAAGATTTATTTGAACAGCTTATCAGCATCACCAGAATTCCATTTGGAATCACCATTTGGAAGATGCAGTTGACTATCCACACTACACAAAAGTGAGTAACTCACACACACAGTCACATGACAGAAAGGCTAATTTCAGAATTCTAGATAATGGAACTCTATGTAAGTCAACAGAAAGTGGGCAACAAGTTTTTAAAAGAAAAACAAATCGAGAGGTGCTGGTTGGATAAAAATGGTTGGCAAAGCAATTATTCACTAAAAATGAGAAGGCTTGCTAGAAAATGGTGTGGCTAAGATAAATAATACAATTTGAACCTATCTTTCGTCCACCATACATGTATATGTATGGCTGAGTCCCTTCACTGTTCATCTGAAACTATTACAACATTGTTAATTGGCAATACACCAATACAAAATATTTTTGGTGTTAAAAAAATAAAATAAAGACTATGTACTGATTTCTAAATCAATTTAGTTATTTCTACTTCTAAGCAGAATGGAGTAACAGAGATCAGAATAACCCTCCTACTTGAAACAACAACAGTCAAAATGCATGAAGCCACTCTTTGTAAGACACAGAAAATCAAATAAAGAACAGTGGTATCTGGGTGATGTAAACAAATGAGGTGAGTCTTATAACCCAGCTATTGTCTAGAGAGAGCTGGCAGTCTGTGGTGCAAGGAAAAGGGACCTAAGCACATTCCAGGGATGCTCTGAATTGAGGGCGAAGAGCTGAGTAAATAGGCAGACTAAGTAAGAGGACTGGAGAAAGGAGAGCTGCAGAGAGAAGCAAAGCAAAAAGGTTTTTGTCTTGATAATAAGAAATATCTAACAGTAGGTTGGATGAATACCCCTGTGGTCTAAAAAATCTTAAATGCAAGACCCACAAGGACTAAATAGTTTCTTAGTAACTTAATTGTGTCTAGAACAAAGCCATGGCCATTGGAATAGAAAAATTTCCAGCACCTAACAATGTAAAGTTCACAATGTCTGAAATCCAATTAAACCTTGCCAGATTTTCAAATAAGTAGAAACATAAAATACCCAAAGAGTAGAAAAATCAAGCAATTGAAACTGACCCAGAACACATACACATGTTAGAATTAGCATACAATGACATATTAAACAGTGTTCATGACTATATTACACAAGTGTAAAATGTTAAGTAGAGACATATTGTTGAGTTGCTAAGTTGTGTCCAACTCTTTTGCAACCCCATGAACTGTATCCTGCCAGGTTCCTCTGTCCATGGCATTTCCCAGGCTAAAATAATACTGGAGTGGGTTGCCATTTCCTTCTCCAGGGAATCTTTCTGACCCAGCAATCGAACCTGTGTCTCCTGCTTTGCGGGTAAATTCTTTACCACTGAGCCACTCAAGTAGAGACATGGAAGATATTTAAAAAGACCCATACACAACATCATACACAAAGATAAACTCAAAATGGATTAAAGACATAAATGTAAGACCAGAAAACATAAAACTCTTAGAGGAAAACATAGGCAGAATACTCGATGACATAAATAAAAGCAATATTTTCTATGACCCACCTCTTAGAGTAAAGGAAATAAAAGCAAAAGTCAATAAGTAGGACTTGATTAAACTTAAAAGCTTTTGCACAGCAAAGGAATAAGCAGGTGACAAAAAAAAATCCCTCAGAATGGGAGAAAACAATAGCAAATGAAACAACTGATGAAGGATTAATTTCCAAAATATACAAACAGCTCATACAACTCAATAGCAGGAAAAGAAACAACGCAATCAAAATGTAGGAGAAAGACCTAAACAGACATTTCTTCAAAGAAGACATACAGATGGCTAACAAACACATGAAAAGGTGCTCAACATCGTTTATTATTAGAGAAATGCAAATCAAAACTACAATGAAATATCACCTCACATTGGTCAGAATGGCCATCAGCAAAAAGTCTACAAACAATAAATGCTGGAGAGGCTGTGGAGAAAAGGGAATGCTCTTGCACTCTTAGTGGGAATGTAAATTAATACAGCCACAATGGAAGATGGTATGGAGATTCCTTAAAAAACCAGGACTAAAACCACTATATGACACAGCACAATCCCACTCCTAGGCATATACCCTGAGGAGACCAAAACTGGAAGGCACATATATATCCCATTGTTCATTGTAGCACTATTTACAATAGCTAGAACATGGAAACAACCTAGATATCCATCGACAGATGAATGGATAAAGGAGTTGTGCTCCATATACCCAAGGCAATGTTACTCAGCCATAAAAATAATGCATTTGAGTCAGTCAAAATGAGGTGCGTGAACATAGAACCTACTATACAGACTGAAATAAGCCAGAAAGAGAAAGATAAATATTGCATACTAATGCATATATATGGATTTAGAAAGGCGGTACTGAAGAATTTATTAACAGGGCAGCAATGGAGAAACAGACATAGAGAACTGACTTATGGACATGGGGAGAGGGGAGGAGAGGCTGAATGTATGGAGAGAGTAACCTGGAATCTTACATTACCATATGTAAACTAGATAGCCAACGGGAACTTGCTGCATGGCTTAGGAAACTCAAACAGGGGCTCTGGATCAACCTAGAGGGGTGGGATGGGAGGGAGGTGGAGGGAGGTTCAAACGGAGGGGATATATGTATACCTATGGCTGATTCATCTGAGGTTTGACAGAAAACAACAAAATTCTGTAAAGGAATTATCCTTCAATCTAAAAATATATAAATTAGAAAAAAACTTTTAGAAACAAAATTACACTATGTGAGATGAAAAATCTTCTTACAAATGACACTTGAAGCCCAGATGTCTTTACTGGTGAATTCTATCAAGCATTCAAAAAATGAATAATACTGATAATTTAAAAACTCTTATAGAACATTAAAATAAAACTGAACACCCCCAACTCATGTCATAGGCCAGCTTTACCTGAGTGCCTAAATCAGACAAAACATGAGAAAAGAAAATCATAGTTCAATATGCTTTATCAGTACAGATGCCAATTTGGAAGCAAAATATTAGCAAATTGAATCTAATAATATATGCAAAAAACAATACTGAATGATCAAATGAGGGCTTTATTCTAGGAGTACATGGGTGCAAAAAAAATTGATAAAATCCAACATACATTCTTGATTTAAAAAAAAAACCCTCAGCAAAATAGGGAATTTTATCTCTTAAATAAAGGGCATCTACAGGTAATATCAATATTTAATCATGAAAATCTAAATACACTCCCTTTAAGATCAAGAACAAGATGAACATCACCACTCTTGCCACTACTGTTTAGCCTTGTCTTGGACATTCTAGCCAAAGAAATAAGGCAAGACAATTGGACTAGAAAGAAAGAATGACAAGACTGTAGAAAATTTACTGGAATCTATTAAAAACTATTATAACAAACAAATAAGTTTAGCATAATTGGAGTACTCACGACTGATATAAAAATCAATTTTATCTCTATACATTTTTTTTCTGTATATGAGAACATATAATTGAAACGAAAAAAGCAAAAGCATAAAAGCATGGAATTTTCAGCACTAACTTGGGGGGAAAAAGGTGCAAAAAATGTGTATACTGAGAATTGAAAAAATCATTGAAAAAAATTAAAGAGAAACGAAATAGGGACTTCCCTAGTGATTCAATGGCAAAGAATCCACCTGCCAATGCAAGAGACCAGCTTTCATCCCTCATCTGGGAAGATCCCGCAAGCCACGGAGCAACCAAGCCAGGGCGCCACAACTACTGAGCCTCTGTCTGGAGCCTGAGCCAACAGGCCACAACTACTGAGAGCCCTAGAGTGTCCGTGCCCTACGATAAGAAAGGCCACCGCAAAGAGAAGCCGGCACATCGCAGCCACAGAGTAGTCCCCGCTTTCTGCAACTGGAAAAAAGTTAGTGCAGCAACAAACCCAGCACAGCCAAAAATAAATACAGAATTTTCTGAAAAAGAAGAACTAAATAAATGGAAAGACATACCATGTTCATGGGTCAGGTGACTCAATATTTTTTAAATTGTAAATTTTCTCTAAATTCATCTATATAGTTGGTACAATCCCAATCAAAATCCATGACCAACGGAACTGCACAGCTGAATCACTAGTTGTCTCAAAACTTTTGTGAGAAAATGGTTTACATTGCTTCTCCTACATATCAGAGTTCAAAGCAAGCCATGTGTCCCAGCCTTACAGCACTGGGGCATGGAGAATAGTCCTTTAGAATGGAGAGACTCAACAGGGAAGACAGATGGAAGGAGCAGCAAATATCTGATAATAATTCAACTCACCACAGTACTGGAATCCTCTCTTGCCTGGTTCAAGGCATTTTCCATAGTGTTCTCCCCGGATTCTTTCTATTTTACCTCCAGAGGTGATTGGATCACTGTGAATGAGTCCTTGGATGCCAGCAAGGAGGCAAGACTCTTAATCAAATAAGCCAAATATCTACCCCAATGGTAGTAGCACCATTGGGGTAGACTCATTTGAACTGACTCATTTGACTCAAAAGAGCTGACTCATTTGAAAAGACCTTGATGCTGGGAAAGATTGAGGGCAGGAGGAGAAGGGGATGACAGAGGATGAGATGACTGGATGGCATCACCGACTCAATGGACATGAGTTTGGGTAAACTCTGGGAGTTGGTGATGGACAGGGAGGCCTGGTGTGCTGCAATTCATGGGGTCGCAAAGAGTCAGACATGACTGAGCTATGAACTGAACTGAACTGAATTACCCCAGTGGAACTTGTGCAGCCTCATCTGAGAGTCCCAGATCTGCAAAGAAGGGGCTCCTCTTTAGATTCAGATATGGAAGGTTCCAGGGTAAACATGATAACCCTACAAAATTCTCTTCACACCAGTACTTCCCCAAAGTGAGAGCTTTTTGGCGCTACGCTGGTGCTGTTAATATGATCCGCGGCCTTGCATCTGTGCTCTGGCCAACCTCAGTTCACCCAGAACCCCACCAGTCCACAGCTCGGGCCCACATGATTTCTGGAAGGCAGTTATGGTTTTTACCACCTCCCTGATCCAATCCATAACTTGATACAATATAAACATTTTGAAAAACCTACTAAATCAAAGATAGCTTTTGAACTCCAAGAATTTATTGGAGGAAGAGGGTAAACAGAAAAGGTGTGCCAAGTTATGTGTTTTACAAAATGAGCAGCTATATAAAGATATGAAGACATTTTCATTTCCCATGACTATTTATCTTTCTAGGTCATTCAGCTGAAATATTTTAGTTATGTAATACTGATCTTGAGAAAAATAATATTCAGTTCATAGCAGAACTTCCCTCTGAGGTCCTTTTGCACTTTGCTCAGATTCTCTGTTTTGCCATGCTATAGACAGGTCTGATGTACAGATGTTTACTTATAAATTATTTACAGATCTGAGATCACCCTCAATCACCCCCCTACCCTCCCCCAACAGACTGTGCTTTTTTTCTTGGGAGTAAGATCCATATTCCACTTCTTTTGGTTTCCCCCAGACCTTACCAGAGTGTACATACTTTTAAGGTATTCAGTAAATATATGAGCACTAAATTATTTAATGTTGTAAACATTGCTTATCAGAACCATGTAAAATGAGGTATTTTATTTAGGAAAATGTTTCCTAATCTCCATCTGTCTTCTTAACATGTCACTGCTGAGATTAAACAGGACTATGAGTCTTCATCATGTTGCATTTTTCAGTATATGAGCTATCAATTAAATGTTCATATCAATGACACACTGTTTAAAACAGAGTCATTAAATCTAGGAAATTTACATAGATTCACTGAATTCCTTTATTTGGAGGTTTACTGTGTTTAACACCAAAAATATAGTTACCAAATGCAGTTCAATAAATTTTGACACTATGTTATGATGAGAAGACAGAAAAACTGTAAAAATGTTCATTGGTTACTTACAGAACCATGAAGTTTTAAAAGATCTGAGGGGTCTAATTGAGAGCTAGGAGCACCAGCCTAGGGAAAGGGATGTGGGCTGGACACTAACACATTTGCTGCTTTTAAAACAACATGTCTGTTTATGATAGTGATGTTTTCAATAGTAAGGAACTATCAACAATCTAAATATCTAATAAACATCCAAATAGAAGTATAGCATTGCTACTCAAAACAAAGATTTACATTGCTTTATTAAAGAAAATGTCAAACTTATGCAAGTGTACAGAAAGGTGAAAGTGTTAGCTGCTCAGTCTTGTCCAACTCCTTGCAGCCCCATGGACCATAGCCCACCAGGCTCCTCTGTCCATGGGATCCTCCAGGCAAGAATACTGGAGTGGGTAGCCATTCCCTTCTCCAGGGGATCTTCCTAACCCATGAGTTGAAACCAGGTCTCCTGCATTGCAGGTAGATTCTCTGCCATCTGAGTCACCAGGGAAGCCCACAAGTGTACAGAAGAAGCACACAAAGATCCCATAAGAACTTGCACCCAACAAATATCAGCCAAGTGCTAGCCTGTTTCCTCTAGACCTGTTTCACTGGCCTCACTCCCCTTCGCTGATTATTCTGAAGAAAATGTCAAGCTGAATGTTTTCATCATAAACATTAATGCAAGATTTTTGAAGAATTTATGATGAACTGTTAAACTTTTATTATTTTTTTATTCAAATAA
The DNA here is from genome assembly GCA_006408695.1 of Aepyceros melampus. Taxonomy (NCBI): domain Eukaryota; kingdom Metazoa; phylum Chordata; class Mammalia; order Artiodactyla; family Bovidae; genus Aepyceros; species Aepyceros melampus. The sequence goes on along the minus strand of SJXQ01001345.1, from coordinate 385,161 downwards.
CAGGTTTTAAATTTTTTTTAATTTTACTTTATTTTACTTTACAATACTGTATTGGTTTTGCCATACATCAGCATGAATCCACCATGGGTGTACACGTTCCCAATCCTGAACCTTTCACCTCCCTCCCCATACATCTCTCTGGGTCATCCCACTGCACCAGCCCCAAGCATCCTGTATCCTGCATTGAACCTAGACTGGTGATTCATTTCTTACATGATATTATACATGTTTCAATGCCATTCTCCCAAATCATTCCACCCTCTCCCTCTCCCACAAAGTCCAAAAAACTGTTCTGTACACATGTGTCTCTTTTGCTGTCTCGCATACAGGGTTATCATTACCATCTTTCTAAATTCTATGTTTTACATGAAAACTCAGATTACAAAAATCTATATAAAATGCTATCCCAATAACTTTTAATGTGTGTGTGTATAAATAAAATACACACACATTAATAAATTTTATTGTTAATAAATAAAAATTTTAATGGTATTATCTGAAAATTGTGAATTTATATCTGTTTGTGCTTTTCAAATTTTGCATAATGAATAGCTTCTTTGTCTTCAGCCCTCAAATGTTTTTACAAAAATGTGTCAAAATTATCAGTTCTAATGAGGTAGATGAAACTGGAGCCTATTATACAGAGTGAGTTCAATTCAGTTCAGTTCAGACGCTCAGTCGTGTCGGACTCTTTTCAACCCCATGAATCGCAGCACGCCAGGCCTCCCTGTCCATCACCAACTCCCGGAGTTCACTCAGACTCATGTCCATTGAGTCGGTGATGCCATCCAGCCATCTCATCCTCGGTCGTCCCCTTCTCCTCCTGCCCCCAATCCCTCCCAGCATCAGGGTCTTTTCCAATGAGTCAACTCTTTGCATGAAGTGGCCAAAGTACTGGAGCTTCAGTTTTAGCATCATTCCTTCCAAAGAAATTCCAGGGTTGATCTCCCTCAGAATGGACTGGATGGATCTCCTTACAGTCCAAGGGACTCTCAAGAGTCTTCTCCAACACCACAGTTCAAAAGCATCAATTCTGCGCTCAGCCTTCTTCACAGTCCAACTCTCACATCCATACATGACCACAGGAAAAACCATAGCCTTGACTAGACGGACCTTAGTCGGCAAAGTAATGTCTCTGCTTTTGAATATACTATCTAGGTTGGTCATAACTTTTCTTCCAAGGAGTAAGCGCCTTTTAATTTCATGGCTGCAGTCACCATCTGCAGTGATTTTGGAGCCCAAAAAAACAAAGTCTGACACTGTTTCTACTGTTTCCCCATCTATTTCCCATGAAGTGATGGGGCCAGATGCCATGATCTTCGTTTTCTGAATGTTGAGCTTCAAGCCAACTTTTCCACTCTCCTCTTTCACTTTCAACAAGAGGCTTTTTAGCTCCTCCTCACTTTCTGCCATAAGGGTGGTGTCATCTGCATATCTGAGATTATTGATATTTCTCCCAGCAATCTTGATTCCAGCTTGTGTTTCTTCCAGTCCAGCATTTCTCATGATGTACTCTGCATATAAGTTAAATAAGCGGGGTGACAATATACAGCCTTGACGTACTCCTTTTCCTATTTGGAACCAGTCTGTTGTTCCATGTCCAGTTCTAACTGTTGCTTCCTGACCTGCATACAGATTTCTCAAGAGGCAGGTCAGGTTGTCTGGTATTCCCAGCAGTTAGAAATCTGCATATAACTTCACACACTTAGGAATGAAGAATTATCTCTGGAATACAACACACTCAGAGTTGTAAACTGTTAATAAAAAGGACACAACAACTCATAAGGCTCAAGTCCATTGATCTGGATGGGTTGTTTCTGTTTTGAACTGTTCGCTCAGGTTCATTTCTGATTTGAGCCTCCGGGGGAAGGGGCGTGGCCCGTGAGTGACAGGTTTTCCTTGGGGCCTGGCAGGGGCAGTAACAGCTCAGAAGGACTCCCTGGAGAGCCCCTCTCCTCTCTCATCCACACTCAGCCCAGAGGGCCCTCCACCAGCCCCGCCCCCACCATGAGGCCCTGCCTCCTGGGCTGTGTGGTCTTCTGTCTCCTGCAGGCAGGTGAGTCCTGGGGTGCAGGGTCCCCTTGGGGGTGCAGCACTAAGCCTGTGCGCTGTGCCTGCAGCATCAGTCCTCCTTCCACAGGGGTGGTCCACGCTGGTGTCACTCAGGACCCCAGATTCCAGGTCGTGAGGACAGGACAGAGGGTGACACTGACATGTTCTCAGGATCTGGATCATAACCCCATGTACTGGTACCGACAAGACCCAGGACCCGGGCTGAGGCTGATCCATTACTCAGCTGCTTATCCCACCACAGAGAAAGGAGACGTGTCCGAGGGCTACACCATCTCCAGACCAAGCACAGAGGACTTCCCTCTTACGCCGGAGTCTGCCATCCGCTCCCAGACATCCGTGCACTTCTGTGCCAGCAGTTACTCCACGGCGCTGCACGGCCACCTCCTCTCTGTGCAAAAAGGCAGATGAGGGCCCTGCAGCCTGGAACGTGGGGAGCTTCTTGCAGGCTCCTAACACCTGCAGACTCGGAGCCCACAGACACATACTGGCAGCATAGCCAGCGATGTTTACCCACCACAGAGAAAGGAGACGTGTCCGAGGGCTACACCATCTCCAGACCAAGCACAGAGGACTTCCCTCTTACGCCGGAGTCTGCCATCCGCTCCCAGACATCCGTGCACTTCTGTGCCAGCAGTTACTCCACGGCGCTGCACGGCCACCTCCTCTCTGTGCAAAAAGGCAGATGAGGGCCCTGCAGCCTGGAACGTGGGGAGCTTCTTGCAGGCTCCTAGCACCTGCAGACTCGGAGCCCACAGACACATACTGGCAGCATAGGCAGCGATGATTGATCTTCCTGGCCCGGACCTGACAGCAGGGCCTCAAGGACATGTGTCCACCCTCACTCTCTCTTGTCACTGCAGCTATCACGTGAGCCTAAGGATGCTACCCAGCTGACTCCTCGTCATCAGTCTGAACATGAGGCCTCCAGGAGGGAAGGTTGTTGGGAAATCAGATACATTGAGACCCTCTTGTCTCTCCCCGGGCACCGCATGCCTGTCGCTACGGAAGGTTCTCCCCCAGGCTGCTCTTGTCCAACTTCCCCAGATGTGGGGCCTCACTCTCCCACCTTCCTGGCCCTTGTTCCCACCCTTCTCTACTTCAGCCTTGCTGCTCCTCCCTCAACTGGGTCATGTCCTTGCCCATCGCCCAGGGAACCTTGTAATGATCCCTAAGTGGGCGTGTTTGAGTGTGCTCTCTGGGGTCCTCAAAGAGAATGCAACCTCAGTTAATTATTAATCATCCAAATTCCTTGGTCATCCCTAAGGAGGAGAGACAAGCTGAGTGTGTATGTATTCTCCACCATTGCCTGTCCTTAGCATCTAAATAGCTTAGTCCCTGATGCTGGGAAAGACTGAAAGCAAGAGGAGAAGGGGGTGGCAGACCAAGAGGTGCTTAGATAGCATCACTGACTCAACAGACATGAATTTGAGCAAACTCCCAGAGATAGTGAAGAACAAGGGAGCTGGGTACGCTGCAATGCATGGGGTTTCAATGAGTTGGACTCAAGTTAGCAGCTGAACAACAACACCAACAAAAACTAACCCAAGTTTGTAGCATCTCCCTCATCACAATCTTCTAAAAGTCAAAGTATTAAATATTTCCTACGTGAACTCATTTCTTTTCTCTTGAACTACAAAATCATAAATCATCTATGGCTGGCTGGTTTGTGTGTTTCTAATTGTGTGTGTGTTCTTTAGAAAAACAAAGCAAGCAAAACCACAGTGCAATCAGCAAACAATGAAATATTTTCTAATATGAATACATCCATGACTATTAAATCTGGGCAAACAATCTTGGTTTCCATGCATAGACCACATGGGGATGCTGTGGAACTGCCATACTCCAGAAGTTTCTGGGGCAGAACAAGGGGACATGTTAGTGCCTGGGAACAGGAGGCTTAAGAGAAAGCTTTATTTGCTGTGTTTTTCTCTTGAAGCCTTAACAGCACAGACACTAATTTGTAGGCTTGCTGTCCCAGCTGGGAGCCATGAACTTGAACTATGCAGAGCTGAGGCAGCCCTGAGGCTGCAGCAAAAGTGAAGGGGAAGAAGCTGGGAGGCGGTAGGAAAGAGAAACAGAAAAGAGCAACACCTGCCTGAAGAGAAAAGTGAAGAAGCCCTGGGGAAGGGAGTCGGGCACAGAGCCAGCCTCGCTAGACCAGCAGTCCAGCTAACACGTCATCTAAGAGACTCTGCAGGAGAGCAGGGTTCCTGGATCAGCGACCTGGAAAGGAGGGGCCAAGCTCATGAGAACGTGCAGAGGCAATGACATCAGAGCAGTGATGTCACTGCCTCACCTCCAGTCAGAGGAAGGGGGCCCAGAACCCCAGCTCTCAGAGAGCAGAGCTCTGAGCAAGGAGACGCCTGCCCAGCTCTGCCCCTCCTGCCATGGGCTGTGGCCCCGTCTGCTGTGTGGCGCTGTATCTCCTGGCAGCAGGTGGGTCCTTGGCACAGGGGGAACCCGTGCTCCTAGCCTGACTCTGCCTGAATCCAAGGCATCATTGGCTGGTCTCCCGTGTTCTTTCTCAGCTCCAGTCTTCTTCCCCCATAGGCCTTGTGGATTCTGGAGTCACCCAAACCCCAAGATACCTGATTAAAGCAAGAGGACAGCAAGGGACCCTGGGATGCTCCCCTGTCTCTGGACATCTCTATGTGAACTGGTACAAACAGGCCCTGGGCCAGGGTCCCCAGTTCCTCGTTCAGTATTTCAGCCAGGACGTGAGCGGAGAAGCACAGCTCCCGGATCGATTCACAGGAAAACAGTTCAGTGACTCTAGCTCTGAGCTGAACTTGACTTCCTTGGAGCTGACGGACTCAGCCGTGTATCTCTGTGCCAGCAGCCGAGACACAGCCCTGCATGATCAGGTGCTGCTGGGACAAAAACACTCCTGCCCCAGCTCAGGAAGTGGCTGTGAGGGTGACTGCCTGCCTGTCAGGCCTACATAGATCCAATAGACTCTCCCAGACGTTCTTCCTCTGCTGTGTTTAATGCCTCCAAAGATCATGCTCAGTTCAGTTCAGTTCTGTCCCTCAGTCTTGTCCGACTCTTTGTGACCCCATGAACTACAGCACGCCAGGACTCCCTGTCCAACATCAACTCCCGGAGTCACTCAGACTCACGTTCATCGAGTCCGTGATGCCATCCAGCCATCTCATCCTTGGTCGTCCCCTTCTCCTCCTGCCCCCAATCCTTGCCAGCATCAGAGTCTTTTCCAATGAGTCAACTCTTCGCATGAGGTGGCCAAAGTATGGAGTTTCAGCTTTAGCATCATTCCTTCCAAAGAAATACCAGGGCTGATCTCCTTCAGAATGGACTGGTGGGATCTCCTTGCAGTCCAAGGGACTCTCAAGAGACCAACACCATGGTTCAACACCACAGTTCAAAAGCATCAGTTCTTCAGTGCTCAGCCTTCTTCACAGTCCAACTCTCACATCTATACATGACCACGGGAAAAACCATAGCCTTGACTAGATGGACCTTAGTCAGCAAAGTAATGTCTCTGCTTTTGAATGTACTATCTAGGTTGTTCATAACTTTCCTTCTAAGGAGTAAGCATCCTTTAATTTCATGGCTGCAGTCACCAACTGCAGTGATTTTGGAGCCTAAAAAAATAAAGTCTGACACTGTTTCCACTGTTTCCCCATCTATTTCCCATGAAGTGATGGGACCGGATGCCATGATCTTCGTTTTCTGAATGTTGAGCTTTAAGCCAACTTTTTCAATCTCCTCTTTCACTTTCATCCAGAGGCTTTTCACTTCCTCTTCACTTTCTGCCATAAGGGTGGTGTCATCTGCATATCTGAGGTTATTGATATTTCTCCCGGCAATCTTGATTACAGCTTGTGTTTATTCTAGTCCAGCATTTCTCCCAGTCCAGCGTTTCTCATGATGAACTCTGCATATAAGTTAAATAAGCAGGGTGACAATACACAGCCTTGTCGTATTCCTTTTCCTATTTGGAACCAGTCTGTTGTTCCATGTCCAGTTCTAACTGTTGCTTCCTGACCTGCATACAGATTTCTCAAGAGGCAGGTCAGGTGGTCTGGTATTCCCATCTCTTTCAGAATTTTCCACAGTTTATTGTGATCCACACAGTCAAAGACTTTGGCATAGTCAAGAAAGCAGAAATAGATGTTTTTCTGGAACTCTTTTGCTTTTTCCATGATCCAGCGGATGTTGGCAATTTGATCCCTGGTTCCTCTGCCTTTTCTAAAACCAGGTAAGTATTATTTTACCTGTTTATACATTTGAGGGGAAGTGATTGTCCACATCTTATATTTCATTATTTTCAGAGCAAGGAATTTGATTCAAGCCTGTTCTCATTACTTGTGGTCTTTGTCCCCATAAAACTGTCCCCCACATAGAATAAATGATACACATAAACACACAGACACACACCACACATAAACACACATACTCACATACGTGTTTTAAAGCAATTGCCTCACATAGTTGTTAAGGCTGGTGAGTCCAAAAGCTGCAAGCTGGTCTGGTGCTACTAGGCACTGAGGGGGAGCTAATGTTTAAGTTCAAAAGCAGAAGATCTTATGGTCCCGTGTGAAGGCCATCTGCTGACAATTCTCTCTTACTTGGGGGGGAATCAGGGTTTTTGGTTATTCCTTTCTTCACCTGGTTTCATGAAGGCCATCAACATTATGGAGGGTCATCTGCTTTATGAATTAAAATGTTAATCTAATCTATTATTAAAATATACCTATTCACATTTTGAAAGTGAAGTCGCTCAGTTGTGTCTGACTCTTTCTGACCCAATGGACTGTAGCCCACCAGGCTTCACCATCCATGGAATTTTCTAGGCAAGAGTACTGGAGTGGGTTGCCATTTCCTTGTCCAGTGGATCTTCCCGACCCAGGGATGGAACCCAGGTCTCCCACAGTACGGGCAGATGCTTCATTGTCTGAGCCAAAAAATATCCCTCTTTGGAGCACCCAGAAAACTAAAGCTAAATATCCATGTCAGAGTCAAGCGACATATTGTATGAGTCAGGACACCATCTTCCAGGGTTGCACAGGAATTTAGTAAGCATGAAGTCCCTGCAGGTACCAGGACTCTGGATTTCTTGACCCCATTTGCAAATCTCTGCCAGCCTCCTCTAGTGCTTCCTAGGGCCCACAGTAGATATGGACACATTGTGACTTCAAAGCCTATATTTGAGATCTTCAGATGTCATAGGAAAGAAAGTGATTATGTTTCCTGTTCAATACATGAAATAAACAGAGCATGTAGCTTACCCTCAGGCGTTTTTACATCTACTTTATTGGCATTATAGTTAACATTTGAATAATGTGAAGTTTGAGGCCCCTGAACAAACTTGTTTGTTTAAAATTCACTCAACCCTCTTTACGATGTCCCAGCCACAGATTCAACCAGCCACAATTGTGTGGTATTGTGAAAAGTGAAAGTGAAACTCACTCAGTCATGTCTGACTCTTGGCCACCCTTATTACAGTCCATGAAACTCTCTACGCCAGAATATTGGAGTGGGTAGCCTTTCCCTTCTCCAGCAGATCTTCCCAACCCAGGGATCCAAACCAGGTCTCTCCCATTGCAGGCAGATTCTTTCCAGATGAACCACAAGGACTGCAGTTAGTATCTATCAAAAATTCCACACAAACGTGGACCCATGAAGTTCAGAATAGTGTGGTCTAGGGGTCTGCTGTGTGTACAATAGCATTACACAGTGCATAGTGAACAGATGGGTGGTTTGATCAATCCCTATGCATGTGCCCTGGAGCATCCACCTGCAAAGGCAGAACAGTTCCTCACCATAACTGCTCTCAGGCCCCATCCCAGGCTTGTCTCCTTCCCTGACAACCAACAGTATGATTTATGTTGCTGACATTGTGTTTAAAGTCTTCTTTAGCCCAGAGCTAAATATTTAAGATGTTGTTCCTTAGAAGTATTATGGGTAAAGAAGTTCTTGAAAGCATTTGAACACCATATCCATGTCAGGGACTATCCTATCTGGAGATAGATGGTTGGGAAAATGACATCCAAAGGTCTTCCCTGCTGCTACAGGCTTTTATTTTTTAAAAAATTATTTATTGATGTTCATAACTTACTTTTCTCATATACACATTGTCTGAAATGACTTTATGATGTTATTTGGAGAGGAAGTCCTCATCTCCTAGGAAACTACTTTGAGGTCCGATGTGATATGCACACAGCAAGGCCTCCTGTTCACACACTGGGTGCTGGGGCTGAGCAGGCAACCAGCAGTAGCCATTTTGGTGAGAGATCATGTCATGTCAGAGAGAAGGCTTGCCTTTGATTTGACCCCAGCGACCAAGTCACAGGAGTTGAACTGAAAAGTCTCCCTTTCTGTAGGAGCCTGGCCTGGGCACTAGGCTCCTGTGCTATGGGTCCCACTGTCTCTTGGACCAGAGACATTCTGAGCACAGGTATGGATCCCGTGGACTTGCTAGGCTCCAACTGAAGGCTTGTTTTTGTGGCTACAACATCGAGCTCATTGGTTGCTTCTGACCTTAGCTTCTGTGTTTTTGTCTCTGAGGCCCCAGGAATGGTCAGTCACCCAGCCCCCAGACGTGTGATCAGGTTCCATGGAAACCAGCTCATCAGGAGGTCACCACGGTCCCCCACTCACGACCAGAGCATGATATTCAGGTTCAGAAATTATTGAGAATTTGAAACCACAGCAGCAGAGCATGGCGGCTAGTGCAGGGTCCTTCTAAATGTGAGGTTTGTGCGTGTGACACAGTCTAGGGCTCTAGGATATCAGTTACTGAATGGCTGCCATGCTTCCCAAGGCAGTACCCCCATGCAATGATGTCTCAGGTAAAATCAGAGCATTTTTCCTTTACCCCGAGGTCAGCCATCGCTCCCGACACCCCTCCCACGTCTGTACTCCTTTGTGCCAACCTGTCATCCATGGTGCTGGGCAACCAGCTTCTCTCCTCAAAGCAAGCTGGGTCACAGACCTGAGGTGGTTCGGCTTGTGGCTCCCCCACCCCTCAGACACGAGAAGCACGTGCTCAGATGGACATGGAGGCGCGAGCCTGCATGTGACAGGCACCCTGTCAGTCGGTGAATTAGTAAGAAAGAGAGCCCGAGGATTCCTCAAGTGTCGATGAGGCTGCCCTAAGGTTAGGGAACCAGATCCAGAATCATTGTGGGTGGAAGGACATGAACTGGGCTGTTCTCAATGAAACAAGATAGAAACATGAGGGATTATTTGGGACACATGAGACATTAAGCACAGCAAGAAGCCCTGAGAATTTTCCCTGAGATTCAAAACTATAGAAATAATAAACTACAGATCAATAAACTGAATATATGTAATACTGATCAGCTATTTCTGGAATAAAGTATACATAAGGTTATGAACAGTTTTATGGAGAGTTTACAACAAATGTAAGGCTTGTGTTCAAGGCAGACCCTGAGCTGAGTGGGTCTCCCTGTTGTGAACTGTTCAGTTCAGTTCAGTCCCACAGTCGTGTCTGACGCTTTGCGACCAAATGGACTGTAGCACGTCAGGCTTTCGTATCCATCACCAACTCCCGGAGTTTACTCAAACACGTGTTTATTGAGTTGGTGATGCCATCCACCATCTCATCCTCTGTTGCTCCCTTATCCTCCCACCCACTATCTTGCCCAGCATCTGAGTCTTTTCAAATGAGTCAGTTTTTCCCATCAGGTGGCCCAAGTATTGGAGTTTCAAGTTCAGCATCCGTCCTTCCAATGAGTATTCAGGACTGATTTCTTTAGGATGAGAGTCAAGGGACTCTCAAGAGTCTTCTCCAACACCACAGTTCAAAAACATGAATTCTTCGGTGCTCAGCTTTGTTTATAGTCCAGTTCTCACATCCATTCATGAACACTGGAAAAACCATAGCTTTGACTAGACAGACCTTGGATGGCAAAGTAATGTCTCTGCTTTTTAACATGCTTTCTAGGTCGGTCCCATGTGACTAGTTCACTCAGGTTCATTTCTGATTTGAGCCTCTGGGGGAAGAAGCATGCCCGCCTGAGTGACACATTGGCTCTGGGGCCTGGCAGGGACAGTGACATCTCAGAGGTCTCCCTGGAGAGCCCCTCTCCCTCTCATCCACACTCAGCCCAGGTAGCCCTCTGCCTGCCCCGCCCCCGCCATGAGCCCCTGCCACCTGGGCTGTGTGGTCTTCTGTCTCCTGCAGGCAGGTGAGTCCTGGGGGGCAGGGTCCCCTTGGGGGTGCAGCACTAAGCCTGTGCGCTGTGCCTGCAGCATCGGTCCTCCTTCCACAGGGGCGGTCCATGCTGGTGTCTCTCAGGACCCCAGATTCCAGGTGGTGAGGACAGGACAGAGCGCGACACTGACATGCACTCAGGATCTGGATCATGACTCTATGGGCTGGAACCGACAAGACCTGGGATACGGGCTGATCCAGTACTCAGCTGGTGTGTCCACTAGCGAGCCAGAAGTTGTGCCCGAGGGCTACAGCATCTCCAGATCTGACACAGACTACTTCCCCCTCACGCTGGAGTCTGCCAACCCCTCCAGACATCTGTGTACTTCTGCGCCAGCAGTTACTCCATGGTGCTGCGTGAATACCTGCTCTTTGTGCAAAAAGACAGGGTCCCACATGCAGGCTCCTGGCACCAAAAGCCCCAGAGCCCTGGGGACCACATGCCAGCACTGTGACCCTGGATGTGTGACCTGGACAGGCCGGGATCTGACCCCAGGCACTCAGAGACACATGTCCACCATCAGGCTCTGTCTTTCCTCTACATCCTCTCTGGATGCAGTTCGGAATTCATCCAGTTCTGACTAGTTCTGATTCTTCCTCATCAGCTTAAGACCTCCAGAAGGGAAGAATATTAGTAAATCAGATATATCTAGACCCTCTTGTCTCTCCCAGCACCTCATTTCTCTCTCTCTGGAAGTTTCTCCCCCAGCCTAGCTTTCAAGTGCTCCCTGCTCTTGCCTACCAGAGGGGCAGGTCTTTCCTCCTTTATTCCTTTGCCTCTCTCCCCTGCCCTCTCTGCTCCAGACACACTGCTCTGCCCTCATCTGAGTCATGTCCTTTCAAATGACACAGGGATCATTGTAACCATGCATAGCGGTCATGTTTGAGCAAGTTCTTGGGGTTATCAAAGAGAAAACAATATCAGTTAATTAGAAACCATCCAAAATCCCCTGGGAGTCCATTTGCACGAGTAGAGACAGGCTGAGTGTGTGTGTTCTCCCTTCCTGCCCCTTTTTCTTAGCATCTCAATTAACCTGCACCAGGTTTCCACCATTTGAGATCATGAGAGCGCTCATTTCTATTGCCCCTATTACTCTATTTTAGCTAACTACTTTTACTGTAGTGGGGCAGCAATTATTTCCTTCTTAGTAGAAATGTCTGCTTATTCAATCTTTTACCTCCACAGGCTAAGACTAGACTTGAAGATCCACCCTAATTCATCCAGGTTGGGAAGGCAGCAAATGAGGGGTGTGTGTATGTGTGAGTAGGGGTTGAAAGCATGGCTGCTGCTGCTGCTGCTAAGTCACTTCAGTCGTGTCCGATGCAGTGCGACCCCATAGGTAGCAGCCCACCAGGCTGCCCCGTAACTGGGATTCTCCAGGCAAGAACACTGGAGTGGGTTGCCATTTCCTTCTCCAACGAATGAAAGTGAAAAGTTAAAGTGAAGTCGCTCAGTCGTGTCTGAATCTTCTACAGCCTATCAGGCTCGTCCATCCATGGGATTTTCCCGGCAAGAGTACTGGAGTGGGGTGCTGTTGGGAGCCAGCGTGAGGAATCCCACCCGTGACAGAGTCACGAGGTACACTCAGATGGCAGAGCAATCTGAGTCATCGGATTTCTCCCTGGTTTTTCCTGAGCATGTGCCCCAATAATAAAAATTTGTTCTGTATTTGTCTGTTTCTCCACCATTTTCTGCCAGTTTCTCGGATAGAGTTAATTCAATGTCTTAGCTCCCTGCATTTAAAAGGAGTGTTGCAGCCCTACCCCCCTTTTGATAATACTCTAGCCTGCCTAAACAGGTTCCCCTGACCTTTTACAAGCTTGTGAATTGCTCGCAACCCCCAGCTGTGAGGGGCAAAAGGACCTTGAAGTGTTTTAGAGTTACAAACCTCTTCAAGGATAAATTTCACTGTTGCCTCAGTGACGCTGCCAGACCTCCTTATCTGCACCTGGAAGTTTCTGCTATGCAAATAATATTTGAGAATAGATAAGTAATAGTTTTTTGATGTTAGCCACACTAGGCCTTTGAGTCAATTGCTTTCTTGCTTGCTGTCTTTGCTATGTAAGAAATGTAACTTGTTTAGTGCCTCCCGAGAATGGCGCCAGACCTTGAAAAAAATAACACTCATCAGAAAAGAGCTGTAAATTGTCGAATTAGCCTTTTGGCTGGAAGATGATGTAAATTACCTAAGACTTGTGTATACAATTAGGTATGCAGAGACTAAGCCTACTTTCGGTAAGAGTCAGGATTGCTGTTATTGCCAAAATTTGTGAAACTTACTGATTTTCATTGTATAAAAAGGACATGTGAAAAATAAAATTGGGAGCCGGTTTCCTCGGGAACAGTTCTCTCTGAGCAGTTTTTCAGAACCAGCTTATCTCAGACCAGCTTCACAGACCAGTTTCTCAAATGACTCACTTTCCCGAGCTTCTTCTTTAAAGATATCTGGCTCCCCCATGTCTCTCTGTCTCTGTCCTCTTGTACTTTAATTCCAGGCTGAATTCCCATCTGGAGCGGGAGGCTCACTACATCTACTTATTTGCCCTGGCTATAAGTTCCACGAGAAAAGAGGGCCCATGGTGGGGTCCCCTCTAGAGACCCAAGTGGACGCTGGTGGCCCACGTAGATGGTGCAAAACTCTTGTCTTGAGGTTTTATTGGCTTTCCCCATAAACCAAGTTATTCAGCCTCCTATTTTCCATTAATTTCCTACTGTTCTATCCTGTCCTGAGCTATCCTGTTTTATCCTGTCCTATCCTTTCCTATCCACCTGCTCTGTCCCACCTTTGAGCATCCCTGGATCCACTGGGGCTGGACCCCGGCAGAGTGCCATTGCCCTCTCCATGAAAGTGTGGAGTGCAGGGAATTTGTATTCTTGTTTTAGGTGAAAGGCACAGATCCATGAAACCATTGGAGGACTGTGGGCCCATGGTAAGCATGGTGTGCTGGGAGGGGTTGAGAGTCACCCTGGAGAGGGCAGCTTAGGGGAACCTTGGCTACATGCCTGCATCAGAAAGCAGGTTTGAGTTCCCTGAGTGGTCCAGGGACACACATGGAATGGGGACATGCCTGGAGACTCGGGATATGTCCAGGGGATCTTTTCCTGGAGCAGCATGGGGAGTGGAGGGTGAGGGGATTAGTGTGGCTGGTGAGGGCTGGGTGATGAGTATCTGGCAGGGACAGGGAGAGAAGAAAAAGCCATGTGATGGGCATATGGGGACATGGAGACAGTGCTCACCTCACACCCACCCTTTGCTGAGGGGCTGTGCAGGACAGGGAAGGGCATACAGGAGCCAGCCCTGAGTCCTGCCAAAGGGTCCAGTGGTCAAGGGCAGCCTGATAGACACAGAGCAGTGATGTCATAGGCAAACGCTCCAATCAGGGAACAGGAGGGTCAGTGCTTTACACCACTCACCTCAGGAGCCCCGCCCTCAGCCAGCAGCAGCCTTGAGTTCCTGATGCTGCCATGGGCTCCAGGCTCCTCTGCTGTGTGGCTGCCTGCCTCCTGGGAGCAGGTGAGTCCTGGATACAGTGTGGAAGCTTCTGAGATGTCTTTGCATCCCTGAGATAGAAGTCTGGTGATGAGGGCTGCAGCAGGAGGCTTCCCCTGGGCTCTGCCCTCAGCTTTCTTGTCTCCTCCCCAACAGGCCTGGTGAATGCTGGACTCACCCTGACCCCCAAGTACCTGATCAAATCCAGGAAAGAGCAACTGACTCCGAGATGTTCCCCTGACTCTGGACACCTCTCTGTGTACTGGTACCAACAGGCCCTGGGCCAGAGCTCCCAGTTCCTTGTTTAGTATTATGATGGGAAAGTGTATCAGAAAGGAAACTATCAGATCGAGTCTCAGGAAAACAGTTCAGTGATGCTCGCTCTGAGCTGAATTTGACCCCCTTGGAGCTGATGGACGCAGCCGTGTATCTCTGTGCCAGCAGCTAAACACAGCCTTCCATGATCAGGTGCTTCTGGGACAAAAACACTCCTGCCCCAGCCCAGGAAGTGGTGCCCGTGTGTCAGCTGCCAGCCTGCCAGGCCCAGTCTCTGGTAGAGTGATAGACTTTCCCAGACATTTACTTCTTCATACATTTTAATGCTCACTAAAGGCATCAAAATAAGTATTATTTTAAATGTTTGTACATCTGAGGGGATGTGAATTGCCAAGATCTCATACTTCATAAGTGTTAAAGCTAGCATCCCGGCGCAAGTTTGTTCTCTATATGTGTGGTCGCTTCGCTCATGAAACTATTCTGTACAAGCAAATTACATATACCTGTTGTGTTATGTGTCACAAGATACAATTTGAGGCTCTATGATATGAATTGCTACTCAATGAATGGCAGCCACACTTCACAAGGAGGTATTCCCATGGGAGGAATGTCTCAAATAAAAACAGAGCATTTTTCATTTACGCTGGCGTCTGAACCTCCCTCCACGTCCCTCCTGCATCAGTATTGCTTTGCGCCAAAACATCATCCTGTGCTGGGCACCCAACTTCTCTCCACACAGAACGGTGGGTCACCGGCTGAGGGGCCTCTGCTTGCTCCCTCCCTGCAACATGGGAAACACGGGCTGTGTGAACATGAAGGAGCAGTACCTGCGATTGACGGGTGGACCATCTGTCAGGGAATTGATTAGACACAGACCAAACAAATTCCTCAAATGTTGATGAGCCTGCGATGAGGTTGGGAGCAGAAACATGGAGAAACATGGTAGGTGGAGGGACATTCTCAGGACTGCGGTCAATTTTGTGGAAACAGAGGCTTGAAGTGCTGCTGTTGCTGCTGCTAAGTCGCTACTGTCGAGTCTGACTCTGTGCGACCCCACAGACGGCAGCCCACCCGGCTCCCCCGTCCCTGGCATTTTCCAGACAAGAGTTCTGGAGTGGGGTGCCATTGCCTTCTCTGCTTGAAGTGCTCTTGGGACATAAAGGGCAGCAGCATGCCAGGATTCCCCAGGATGCAAACTGCAGAAATATGTAGATAATTACATATAATATGCATGTTAATGAAGACTTACCTCTGGACTAGAACGTACAAATAGTATAATCACTTTAACATTTACGGAAAAAATCTTCAACATATACAGAAAGGTTACAGCAATCTGTGAGGCTTGTGTCCGTTGATTCCAATAGTTCGTGTTGTGAACTGTTCACTTAGGTTCATTTCTGATTTGAGCCTCTGGGGGAAGAGGCGTGGCCCCTGAGTAACAGGTTGGCTGTGGGGCCTGGCAGGGACAGTGGCATCTCAGAAGGACTCCCTGGAGAGCCCCTCTCCTCTCTCATCCACACTCAGACCAGGGGGCCCTCCACCTGCCCCGCCCCCGCCATGAGCCCCTGCCTCCTGGGTTGTGTGGTCTTCTGTCTCCTGCAGGCAGGTGAGTCCTGGGGTCAGGGTCCCCTTTGGGGTGCAGCACTAAGCCTGTGCGCTGTGCCTGCAGCATTGGTCCTCCTTCCACAGGGGCGGGCCATGCTGGCATCTCTCAGGACCCCAGATTCCAGGTGGTGGGGACAGGACAGAGCGCAACACTGACATGTACTCAGGATCTGGGTCATAACCGCATGTACTGGTACCAACAAGACCCGGGACACGGGCTGAGGCTGACCCATTACTCACCTGGCCCTCCCACCACGGAGAAAGGAGACATGCCCGATGGGTACAGAGTCTCCAGATCAAGCAAAGAGAACTTCCCTCTCACTCTGGAGTCCGCCAGCCACTCCCAGACATCTGTGTACTTCTGTGCCAGCAGTTACTCCACGGCGCTGCACGGCCACTTCCTCTCTGTGCAAAAAGACAGATGAGGGCCCCGTGCCGGCTCCCAGCATCTGATGCCTCAGGGCTTTGCAGAACACGTGCCTGCAGTGTGACCCCGGGTGTGTGGACTAGGCTGGCCTGAGCCTCACTCCCAGGCCTCGAGGCCGTGTGTCCTCCATTGATCTCTGTCTTTCCTCTGCATCCTCCCTGTGAACCAGGAAGATGCTTCCCCACTCTGACTCCTACTCATCACCTGAGCCTGAGACCTAGGAGGAAGGTTGTTGGTAAATTAGATACGTCTAGACACTCTTGTCTCACCTCAGGCAGCTCATTCCTGTCTTTCTGGAGGTTCTCCCCCAGCCTGGCTCTCACCTGGTCTCTGCTCTTGTTCACCTTTCCCAGGTGAACAGGACATTCCTCTCCCCACCTCCGTGCATCAGCTCCCTGGCCCTCTCTACCACAGCCACAAGCTCCTCCCTCATCTGGCTCAGGTCCATTCCCAAGTCACAGGGAGGCTTTTAAAGTTGCCAGTCCATGTGGCCTGTTTTGAGCAACATGTATGAACTCATGAAAAAGAAACAAACGTTAGTTAATTACATATGATCCAAACACTCAATGAGCCCATCTGAAGGAGGACAGACTGTCTTTGTGTGTTCTCGACCCTCCTGCTCCTCAACATCCTTAGCATCTCACCTAACCTAGGCCAGGTTGGCACCACCTGGCACCCTCATCAAAATCTTCTCAAAGTCAAAATATATCCTGCATCACCCCCATTATATCATGATTTTATAAGTGCAGAAATAATTGAGTCCACATTTATAAAACTTCTTTAAAAAAATATTACATGGAATTTGATAATGCTTAATTTAAATAGGAAATCTCAACTTATATGCCTCTGATTAATCAGAAGTAGTTATGACGACATGTTTGCAGGCAGATTCACTTGAGATCCTCTGAGCATTTATTTTATGATCATGTATTTCCATCTTTAACTAACTACCATCATTGTGCTTGTGAAGCCATTATTTCCTTCTCAGGAAAACGGTCAGATCACACAGTCTTCCACCTCCAGAGGCTAAGAGTGGATTTGAAAATCAACCCTAATCAGCTGGGCTAGGAAGGCAATAGAAGTGCTGTGTGTGGGTGTGTGTGTGTGTGTGTTCAAGGTGTGGGATTTTTGTACCCTTGCTTTAAACAGATGCTGCTAATCCATGAGGCCCTCGACCTTTGACCACTTGGAGGCACTGTGTTTCCAGGTAAGCATCCTGTTTTGGTAGGGCTTGAGAGTCACCCTGGGGAGGGCAGCTTAGGGGAACCTTGGCTATATGCCTTCATCTGGGAGCAGGTTTGAGTTCCCTGAGTGGTCCTGGGACACATGGAGCCAGCACAGACTCCTCACTGCCCTGGGGAGTGGGTACCTACCTGGAGTTTCAGGACGTGCCCAGGGGGCCATCTCTTGGAGCAGCATGGCAATGGGAGGGGGAGAGGTTGGGGTATCTGGTGAGGGCTGGGTGATGAGTGTCTGGCAGGGTTAGAGCAGAACAAGACATGTTGTGGACACATGGAACCAGGGGATAAAACTCATCTCAAACCCACTCTTTGCTGAGGGCTGTCAGGACAGGGAATGGCATAGAGGAGCCAGCCCTGGGTCCTGCCAAGGGCTCCAGGGGACAAGGGCAGCCTGCAGAGACACAGAGTAGTGATGTCATAAGCAAATTCTCCAATCAGGGAACAGGAGGGTCAGCAATTTACACCACTCACTCCAGGAGCCCCGCCCCCAGCTAGCAGCAGTCTTGGGTTCCTGATGCTGCCATGGGCTCCAGGCTCCTCTGCTGTGTGACTCTCTTCCTCCTGGGAGCAGGTGAGTCCTGGACACAGTGTGGGACTTTCTGAGATGTCTTTGCCTCCCTGAGACAGAAGCCTGGCGAGGAGGGCTGCAGCAGGAGGCTTCCCCTGTGCTCTGCCCTCAGCTTCCGTCTGATCCCTTCCCAACAGGCCTGGTGGATTCTGGGGTCATCCAGACCCCCAAATACCTGATCAAATCAGGAAAGCAGCAAGTGACTCTGAGATGTTCCCCTGAATCTGGACACCGCTATGTATCCTGGTACCAACAGGCCCTGGGCCGGGGCCCCCAGTTCCTTGTTCAGTATTATGATGGGAAAGTGCTTACAAAAGGAAACATGCCAGATCGATTCTCAGGTGAACAGTTCAGTGACTCTCGCTCTCAGATGAACCTGAGCTCCTTGGAGCTGACAGACTCAGCTCTGTATCTCTGTGCAGTAGGCAAGACACAGCCTTACGTGATCAGGTGCCTCTGGGACAAAAACACTCCTGCCCCAGCTCAGAAGTGGTTGCTGGGCCTCAACTGCTAGCTAATGAGACACAGGCACTGATAGAGTGGACAGCCTTTCCTAGACATTCTTTCCTGAAATTTTTTAATGCTCACAATGCCATTGCAAGATAAGTATTATTTTATCTGCTTATTGATCTAAGGGGAAGTGACCTGCCCAGATCTCCTATTTCTTAACAGTTAGAGCAAGGAAGGCTACTTAAGTCTGTCTTTATCACTTGTGGTCCTCAACACGCCCCAACTGACCCCTGCAGGAATGATGAGTCACCCAGACCTATGATGTGTGGTCATGCTCCTGGGTAACCAGCACATCAGGAGGTCACCAAAGGTCCACAGTCACGTAACCAGGAATAGCTACATAATGTTTAGGGTCCCTGCTTTCAAATAGCACTGAGAATCTGCAGAGAGCGGAGGACTGCAGCCTGCGTGGGGCCTGCTATGTGTGGAATGATGCACAACAGGATAGGAGTGTGAGGAGCTCTGAAGAAGGCAATGGCAATCCACTCCAGTCCTCTTGCCTGGAGAATCCCATGGACAGAGGAGCCTGGTAGGCTACAGTCCATGGAGTCACAAAGAGTCAGACACGACTGAGCAACTTTACTTTACTATGATATTGTTACTCAATTAATGCAATCCCCACTTCACTAGGAAGCATTCCCATGGAATCAATGTCTCACGTAAAATCAGAGCACTTTTCGTTTAACCTGGAGTCTGCTGCCTCTCCCTACATCCTTCCTACATATACGTTCCTTTGTCATCTGCTTGTGTGTGTGAGTGGTCAGTCTCTTCAGTCGTGTTTGACTCTCTGGGACCCCACAGATGTAGCCAGTCAGGCTCCTCTGTCCATGGGATTCTCCAGGCAAGCAGAGTGGAGTGGGTAGCCATGTCCTCCTCCAGGGGATCTTCCCAAGGCAGGGATCAAAACTGGGTGCCTTATGTCCCTGCATTGCAGGCACGTTCCTTACCACTCTCACAATCTGAGAGAAGCCCAGGTCATCCATGGTGCTGGGCAACTGGCTTCTCTCCACAAGGAAAGGCGAGTCCCAAGCTTGAGGAGGTTCTGCCTGTTGCTCCCCCTCCCACTTCAGAAACTGCAAACACTGCGAGCAGTGAACAGGATGGGAATGTAGATGCGTCTGGCAGGTGACCCGTCTGTTGGTGAATTGATAAGAGATAGAGCCAATCGGTTCCTCAAGTGTGGGTAAGTCTGACCTGCGGTTGGGGACTAGATGCCAAAGAATCATTGCAGGTAGAAGGACACCAACAGGATTGCGATTAATTAACGAAAGTAGAAAGGGACACTTTCCCAGGTGGCACTGGTGGTAAAGACCCCGCCTGACCTTGCGGTGACTTGTGTTCCATCCCTCAGTTTGGAGGATCCCTTGGAGGATGAAATGACAACCCATTCTAGTATTCTTGCATGGAGTATCCCATGGACAGAGCGGCCTGGTGGGCTACAGTCCACTGGGTTGCAAAGAGTCAGACATTACTGAGCAGCTAACACTAACACTTAGATACTTGAAGACATATTTGGGTTTCATGAGTCATAAAGGGCAGCAGGGCAAAAGATTTTCCTGAGATTCAATATTACAGAAATATGCAGGAAAAAGTAATATATGTATGAATCAAGAATTATCTCTAGAAAAAGTACATAAAGTTGCAAACTGGTTATAGAAATATTACAACAGTTTCTGAGGCTGATGCCCATTGAGCCGGATGGGTCTCCCTGTTTTGAACTGTTCACTCAGGTTTATTTCTGATTTGAGCCTCTGGGGAGAGGTTGTGGCCCGAGTGACAGGTTGACTCTGGGGCCTGGCAGGGACAGTGACATCTCAGAAGGTCTCCCTGGAGAGCTCCTCTCCCTTCTCATCCACACTCAGACCAGAGGGCCCTCCACCTGCCCCGCCCCCGCCATGAGCCCCTGCCTCCTGGGCTGTGTGGTCTTCTGTCTCTTGCAGGCAGGTGAGTCCTGGGGCAGGGTCCCCTTGGGGATCCCAGCACTAAGCCTGTGAGCTGTGACTGCAGCATCGGTCGTCCTGCCACAGGGGAGGTCCACGCTGGTGTCACTCAGGACCCCAGATTCCAGGTCGTGAGGACAGGACAGAGCGCGACACTGACATGTACTCAGGACTTTACGGGTGGCTCAGATGGTAAAGCATCTGCCTACAATGCATGAGACCTGGGTTCACTCCCTGGCTCAGGAAGATCCTCTGGAGAAGTAAATGGCAACCCACTCCACTACTCTGGACTGAAAGATCCCATGAATGGATGAGTGTGGTAGGCTACAGTCCATGGGGTCACCAAGAGTCGGACACCACTGAGCGACTTCGTTCAGGGTCATAGCTATATGTACTGGTACCAACAAGACCTGGGAACCGGGCTGAGGCTGATCCATTAATCAGTTGGGCCTGTCACTGCGGAGAAAGGAGATGTGCCCAATGGGTACAGAGTCCCCCGATCAAGCACAGAGAACTTCCCTCTCATGCTGGAGTCTGGCAATTACTCCCAGACATCTGTGCACTTCTGCGCCAGCAGATACTCCACGATGCTACATAGCCACCTCATCTCTGGGCAATAAGACAGATGAGGGCCCCGTGAAGGCTCCCAGCATCGGAAGCCTCAGAATTTGCAGACCACGTGCCTGCAGTGTGACCCCAGGTGTGTGGACTAGGTTGGCCTGAGCCTCACTCCCGGGCCTCGAGGCCATGGGTCCTCCATTGATCTCTGTCTTTCCTCTGCATCCTCCATGTGAACCAGGAAGATTCTTCTCCAGCTCAGACTCCTAGTCATCACCTGAGCCTGAAACCTAGGAGAAAGACTGTTGGCAAATTAGATACATCTAGACACTCTTGTCTCAACTCAAGCAGTTCATTCTTGTCTTTCTGGAGGTTCTCCTCAAGCCTGGCTCTCACCTGGTCTCGGCCCTTGTCCACCTTTCCCAGGCGGGCAGAACAATCCTCTCCCCACCTCCCTGCATCAGCTCCCTGGCCCTCCTACCACAGCCACAAGCTCCTCCCTCATCTGGGTCAGGTCCATTCCCAAGTCACAGGGAGGCTTTTAAAGTGGCCACTCCATGTGGTCTGTTTTAAGCAAGATGTATGGAGTCATCAAAGAGAAGCAAACTTTAGTTAATTACATATCATCCAAAAATTCACGTGAGCCCATCTGAAGGAGGAAAGACTGTCTTTGTATGTTCTCGACATGCACCCCCCTACCCCCCAACATCCTTAGCATCTCACTTGACCTATGCCAGGTTGGCACCACCTAGCGCCTTTATCAAAATCTTCTGAAAGTCAAAATATATCCTGCTGGAAGCCAGCATGAGCAATCCCATCCATGACAGGGTCATGTGGCAGAGATTTGACGGGCAAGGACGAGTCAGATCTCAGGTTTTCCCCCTGGCATTTCCTGAGCATGTACCCCCCAAAAATAAGAATCTGCCTGCTTTTCCACTCTTCTGACATTCTCTGGAAAAAGTTAACTCAGGGCTTTAGTCTTCTGCATTTGAAAGAGTTTCAATCCAAAAACCTCTCTAATGGCTTTCTAGCCTGCCTGCAGTTTGCGCATGTGATTGTTTGAGGCCTCCCGACCACGGGAGGCACAGGAAGCTTAAAACATCCTAGGAATGTAGGGGCTTCTGAGGAGTCATAATCATTAGAATAAGACTGATTAAAGGTTTCATTTGTTGAGCCAATATTTGCTGCCAAATTTTCATATCTTTTATTTAGATATAGTTGGTATATAGAAAAACAGGTAGTAGACCTGGTATTAGCAATGTTAGATCTTTGAGTTAAGTACTTTTTTGTTATAACCCACTGCACCTTTGTTCTACAGGAATGTAACTTTATTTAGTATTTTGAGGGTAAAAGAAAAAACAATTCTACAGAAAAGGAGTTTTCTGGTTGATAGACAATTACCCAGGAAGAGAGCCATAAATCACATGCTAGTAAAGTAATGCTCAAAATTCTCCAAGCCAGACTTCAGCAATATGTGAACCGTGAACTCCCTGATGTTCAAGCTGGTTTTAGAAAAGGCAGAGGAACCAGAGATCAAATTGCCAACATCTGCTGGATCATGGAAAAAGCAAGAGAGTTCCAGAAAAACATCTATTTCTGCTTTCTTGACTATGCCAAAGCCTTTGACTGTGTGGATCACAGTAAACTGTGGAAAATTCTGAAAGAGATGGGAATACCAGACCACCTGACCTGCCTCTTGAGAAATCTGTATGCAGGTCAGGAAGCAACAGTTAGAACTGGACATGGAACAACAGACTGGTTCCAAATAGGAAAAGGAGTACGTCAAGGCTGTATATTGTCACCCTGCTTATTTAACTTATATGCAGAGTACATCATGAGAAATGCTGGACTGGAAGAAACACAAGCTGGAATCAAGATTGCTGGGAGAAATATCAATAATCTCAGATATGCAGATGACACCACCCTTATGGCAGAAAGTGAGGAGGAGCTAAAAAGCCTCTTGTTGAAAGTGAAAGAGGAGAGTGGAAAAGTTGGCTTAAAGCTCAACATTCAGAAAACGAAGATCATGGCATCTGGCCCCATCACTTCATGGGAAATAGATGGGGAAACAGTAGAAACAGTGTCAGACTTTGTTTTTTTGGGCTCCAAAATCACTGCAGATGGTGACTGCAGCCATGAAATTAAAAGGCGCTTACTCCTTGGAAGAAAAGTTATGACCAACCTAGATAGTATATTCAAAAGCAGAGACATTACTTTGCCGACTAAGGTCCGTCTAGTCAAGGCTATGGTTTTTCCTGTGGTCATGTATGGATATGAGAGTTGGACTGTGAAGAAGGCTGAGCACCGAAGAATTGATGCTTTTGAACTGTGGTGTTGGAGAAGACTCTTGAGAGTCCCTTGGACTGCAAGGAGATCCAACCAGTCCATTCTGAAGGAGATCAACCCTGGGATTTCTTTGGAAGGAATGAGGCTAAAACTGAAGCTCCAGTACTTTGGGCACCTTATGCGAAGAGTTGACTCATTGGAAAAGACCCTGATGCTGGGAGGGATTGGGGGCAGGAGAAGAAAGGGACGAACGAGGATGAGATGGCTGGATGGCATCACAGACTCGATGGACGTGAGTCTGAGTGAACTCCGGGAGTTGGTGATGGACAGGGAGGCCTGGCGTACTGCGATTCATGGGGTCGCAAAGAGTCGGACACGACTGCACGACTGAACTGAACGGAGCCATAAACATGTTAACAGGCCTCTTGGCCAGAAGATAATGTGAACCACCTAAGACTTTTTGTATACGGGAGGGTATGCAAATAGAAAGCCTGGTTTTGGGGCTGCTAACACTGCATAATTTTGTATTACCCATTGATTTCTATGTACAATCAAAAGGGTATGAAAGGCCTTTCTAGACAATAGGGGTGGGGCCAGTCATTGGAAGGGGCTAGTCATTGGAAAGACTGGTTTCCCCCATGTCTCCTATTTTCTCTAATTTCTGGCTGAATTCCATTCTGGGGCGTGGAGGCTCGCCGTGTCTACTTACTTGTCCCCGCTGCTAAGATCTGTAAGAGAGAGAACGCAGGGTGGGGCGATTCAAATGGACGCTGGTGGCCTAACGTAGATGGTGCAAGCTCCTTGTCTGGAACTTTATTGGTTTTCCCCGTAAACCTAGTTATTCAGACTTCTTTTCTCCATCTAAAATTTTCCTACTATACTATTTCTTCCTAATCTAATCTTATATTTCTAAATAAATAAGTTTCCCCCCCCACCGCCATCCCCGCTTCGAATTCCCTGGATCCACCGGGGCTGGACCCCAGCAATGTCCTACATCACTGCCATTATATCATGCCTTTAGAAGTGCAGAAATAATTGAGTCCACATTTATAAAACTTCTTTATAGAAAGTACTATCTAGAATTTGATAATGCTTAATTTAAATAGGAATTCTGAAAATACATGCCTCTGATTAATCAGAAGTAGTTTTAAATACATGTTTCCAGGCAAATTCACTCGAGATCCTCTGAGTATTTGTTTTATGATCATATATTTCCATCTATAGCTAACTACCATCATTGTAGCAGTGAACGAACTATTTCCTTTTTTAGTAAAACGGAAACATCATACAGTCTTCTGCCTCCAGAGACTAAGAGTGGATTCGAAGATCAACCCTAATCAGCCAGGCTAGGAAGGCAGTAGAACAGATACATGTGTGTGTGTGTGTTATTTGTGTGGGTGTGTATGTCTTCTGGGTGTGGGATTTTTGTTTAAACAGAGGCTACAAATCCATGAGACCGTGGACCTTCAACCAGGAGGAGGCACTGTGTTTCCACTGTAAGCAGGGTGCCCGGGGAGGGGTTGAGAGTCACCCTGGAGAAGGAAGCTTAAGGGAACCTTGGCTACATGCTTGCATCTGGGAGCAGGTTTGAGCTCCCTGAGTGGTCCTGGGGCACACAGAGCCAGCACAGACTCCTCACAGCCCAGGGGAGTGGGTACCTACCTGGAGCTTCAGGATGTGCCCAGGCGGACATCTCCTGGAGCAGCATGGGAAGGGGAGGGGGAGAGGTTGGGGTATCTGGTGAGGGCTGGGTGATGAGTGTCTGGCAGGGTCAGACAGAGCAGAACAAGACATGTTGTGGGCACATGGACCAGGGGATGAAACTCACTTCATACCCACCCTATGCTGAGGGCTGTCAGGACAGGGAATGGCATAGAGGAGCCAGCCCAGGGTCCTGCCAAGGGCTCCAGGGGACAAGGGCAGCCTGCATAGACACAGAGCAGTGATGTCATAGGCAAATGCTCCAATCAGGGGACAGGAGGGTCAACATTTTACACCACTCACCCCAGGCATCCTGCCCCCAGCCAGCAGCAGTCCTGGGTTCCTGATGCTGCCATGTGCTCCAGGCTCCTCTGCTGTGTGACTCTCTTCCTCCTGGGAGCAGGTGAGTCCTGGACACAGTGTGGGACTTTCTGAGATGTCTTTTCCTCTCTGAGATACAAGCCTGCTAATGAGGGCTGCAGCAAGAGGCTTCCCTGTGCTCTGCCCTCAGCTTCCTTCTGTCTCCTCCCCGACAGGCCTGGTGGATTCTGAAGTCACCCAGACCCCCAAATACCTGATCAAGTCAAGAAAGGAGCAAGTGACTCTGAGATGTTCCCCTGAACCTGGACAACTCTCTGTGTACTGGTATCAGCAGGCCCTGGGCCAGGGCCCCCAGTTCCTTGTTCAGTATTATGATGGAAAAGTGTATCAAAAGGAAACATATCAGATCGATTCTCAGGAAAACAGTTCAGTGACACTCGCTCTGAATTGAGCTTGACCCCCTTGGAGCTGACGGACTCAGCCGTGTATCTCTGTGCCAGCAGCCAAGACACAGCCCTGCATGATCAGGTGCCTCTGGGACAAAAACACTCCTTTCCCAGCTCAGGAAGTGGTGCCCGTGTGTCAGCTGCCAGCCTGCTAAGCCCAGTCTCTGGTAGAGTGATAGACTTTCCCAGACAGTCACTTCTTGGTACGTTTTAATGCTCACAAAGATCATCAAAATAAATATTATTTTAACTGTTTGCACATCTAAGGGGTCGTGAGTTGCCCAGATCTCATACTTCCTAACTGTTATAGCTAGGATTTCAGCTCAAATCTGCTCTCAACATCCATAGTACCTTCGCTCATGGAACTGTCTCTGTACAGAGCAAATTACATACACGTGTTGTGTTGTATGTAACAAGATACAATTTGGGGCTCTGTGATATGAATTGCTGCTTGTTGAATGGCAGCCACACTTCCCAAGGAAGTATTCCCATGGGAGGGTGTCTCAAATAAAAATAGCAATTTTCATTACCTTGGTGTCTGCACCTCCTTCCATGTCCCTCTTCAGTCTGTATTCCTCTATGCCAGTACATCATCCTGTGCTGGACACCCAGCTTATGTCCACCCAGAAAGGTGGGTCACTGGCCTGAGAGGCCTCTGCTTTCTCCCTTTCCCCCAACATGGGAATCAAGGGCTGCTGTGAATGTGAAGGAGCTGTACCTGCGTTTGACGGGTGGACCGTCTGTCAGTGAATTGATTAGACACAGACCAAAGAATTCCTCAAATGTTGATGAGCCTGCAATGAGGTAGGGAGCAGAGACCTGGAGAAACATGGCAAGTGGAGGAACAGGCTCAGGACTGCGGACAATGTTGCGGAAATGGAGCCTTGAAGTGCTCTTGGGACACAAAAAGTACAGGATGACGTGAGGATTCCACAGGATTCAAAACTGCATAGATATGTAGATAAAACAAGTAATATGCATGTTAATGAAGAATTATCTCTGGAGTAAAACATATAAAACATTTACTCAGTTTAACATTTACAGAAAGGTTACAACATGTGAGGCTTATGTGCCTTGTGCTGGATAGGTCTCTGGGTGGTGAACAGTTCACTCAGGTTCATTTCTGATTTGAGCCTCTGGGAGAAGCTGAGAGCTACAGAGTCTCCAGACCAAGTACAGAGGACTTCTCTCTCATGCTGGAGTCTGCCAACCGCTCCTAGACATCTGTGTACTTCTGCGCCAGCAGTTAACTCCACGGCGCGGCACGGCCACCACATTTCTGTGCAAAAAAGCAGATGAGAGCCTTGCAGCCTGGAACTTGGGGAGCCCCTTGCAGGTTCCTAGCACCTGCAGACTCAGAGCTCACAGATGTACACTGGCAGCATAGCCAGCGATGTTTCATCTTCCTGGCCAGGACCTGACAGCAGGGCCTCCTAGACCTGTGTCCACCCTCACTCTCTGTCTTGTCACTGCAGCTGCCATGTGACCCTGAGGATGCTACCCAGCTCTGGCTCCTAGTTATCAGTCTGAATATGAGGCCTCCGGGAGGGAAGGTTGCTGGGAAATCATATACATCTAGACCCTCTTGTCTCTCCCCGGGCACTGCATGCCTGTCACTATGGAAGGTTCTCCGCCAGGCTGGCCCATGTATCGTCTCTGCTCTTGTCCAACTTCCCCAGATGTGGGGCCTCACTCTCCCACCTTCCTAGCCCTTGTTCCCACCCTTCTCTACTTCAGGCTTGCTGCTCCTCCCTCAACTGGGTCATGTCTTTTCCCATCACTCAGGGAAACTGGTAATGATCCCTAAGTGGGCATGTTTGAGTGGGCTCTCTGGGGTCCTCAAAGAGAATGCAACCTCAGTTAATTATTAATCATCCGAAATGCCTTGGTCATCCCTGAGGAGGAGGGACAAGCTGAGTGTGTATGTATTCTCCACCATTGCCTGTCTTTAGCATCTAAATAGCCTAGACCCTGATGCTGGGAAAGACGAAAGTAAGAGAGAAGAGGGTGGCAGAGCAAGAGGTGCTTAGCATAACCGACTCAACAGACATGAATCTGAGCAAACTCCAGGAGACAGTGAAGAATAGGGGTGCCAGGAACGCTGTAATGCATGGGGTTTCAATGAGCTGGACTCGAGTTAGCAGCTGAACAACACCACCAACAAAAACTAACCCAAGTTTATAGCATCTCCCTCATCACAATCTTCTAAAAGTCAAAGTATTAAATATTTCCTGCATGAACTCATTTCTTTTCTCTTGAACGAAAAAATCATAGATCAGCTAGGGCAGGCTGGTGTGTGTGTTTCTAATCATGTGCGTATTCTTTAGAAAAACAAAGCAAACAAAAACACAGTGCAATCAGCAAACAGTGAAATATTTTCCAATATGAACACATCCCGTAACTATTAAATCTGGGCAGACAATCTTGGTTTCCACTCATATACCAAATGGGGACGCTGTGGAACTGCCATACTCCAGAAGTTTCTGGGGCAGAACAAGGGGACATGTTAGTGCCTGGGAACAGGAGGCTTAAGAGAAAGCTTTATTTGCTGTGTTTTTCTCTTGAAGCCTTAACAGCACAGACACTAATTTGTAGGCTTGCTGTCCCAGCTGGGAGCCATGAACTTCAACTATGCAGAGCTAAGGCAGCCCTGAGGTTTCAGCAAAAGTGAAGGGTAAGAGCTGGGAGGCAGTAGGAAAGAGAAACAAAAAAGAGCAACACCTGCCTGAAGAGAAAAGCGAAGGAGCCCTGGGGAAGGGCATCGGGCACAGAGCCAGCCTCGCTAGACCAGCAGTCCAGCTCACACGTCATCTAAGAGACTCTGCAGGACAGAGCAGGGTTCCTGGATCAGCTGAGCTGGAAAGGAGGGGCCAGGCTCATGAGAAGGTGCAGGGGCAATGACATCAGAGCAGTGACGTCACTGCCTCACCTCCAGTCAGAGGAAGGAGGCCCAGAACCCCAGCTCTCAGAGAGCAGAGCTCTGAGCAAGGAGACACCTTGCCCGCTCTGCCTCCTGCCATGGGCTGCGGCCCCGTCTGCTGTGTGGCTCTGTGTCTCCTGGCAGCAGGTGAGCCCTTGCCACAGGGGGAACCCGTGTTCCTATCCTGACTCTGCCTGAATCCAAGGCATCATCGGCTTCTTTCCCGTGTTCTTTCTCAGCCCCAGTCTTCTTCCCCCACAGGCCTTGTGGATTCTGGAGTCACCCAAACCCCAAGATACCTGATTAAAGCAAGAGGACAGCAAGGGACCCTGGGATGCTCCCCTGCCTCTGGACATCTCTCCGTGTACTGGTACCAACAGGTGCTGGGCCAGGGTCCCCAGTTCCTCGTTGAGTATTATAGGGAGGAAGTGAGGGGAGAAGCACAGCTCCTGGATCGATTCTTCGGAAAACAGTTCAGTGACTCTACCTCTGAGCTGAACTTGACTTCCTTGGAGCTGACGGACTCAGCCGTGTATCTCTGTGCCAGCAGCCGAGACACAGCCCTGCATGATCAGGTGCCTCTGGGACAAAAACACTCCTGCCCCAGCTCAGGAAGTGGTGTGAGGGTGACTGCCTGCCTGTCAGGCCTACATAGATCCGGTAGAATCTCCCAGATGTTCTTCCTCTGCTGTGTTTTAATGCCTCCAAACATCATGCTAGGTAAGTATTATTTTATCTGAGGGCAACTGATTGTCCACATCTTGTATTTCATTACTTTCAGAGCAAGGAATTTGATTCAAGCCTGTCCTCATTACTTGTGGTCTTTGTCTCCATAAAACTGTCCCCCGCATGGAATAAATAATACATATAAACACACACACACACACTCACCTACATGTTTTAAAGCAATTGGCTGACATAGTTGTTAAGGCTGGTAAGTCCAAAAGCTGCAAGCTGGTCTGGTGCTACTAGAGAATGAGGTGGAGCTGATGTTTAAGTTCAAAAGCAGATGATCTAATGGTCCAGTGTGAAGGCCATCGGCTGACAATTCTCTCTTACTTGGGGGGGGATCAGTGTTCTCGTCAGTTCATCTCTTCACCTGGTTTCATGAACCCACCGACACTGTGGAGGGTCATCTGCTTTATGAATGAAAATGTTAATCTAATCTATTATTAACATATACCTATTCACCTTTTGAAAGTGAAGTCGCTCAGTCGTGTCTGACTCTTTGTGACCCAATGGACTGTAGCCCACCAGGCTCCTCCATCCTTGAAATTTTCTCGGCAAGAGTAGTGGAGTGGGTTGCCATTTCCTTCTCCAGGGGATCTTCCCGACCCAGGGATCAAATCTGGGTCTCCCGCATTGCAAACAGACGCTTTACCGTCTGAGCCAAAAAATATCTCTCTTTGGAGCCCCAGAAAAATAAAGCTAAATATCCACGGCAGAGTCATGTTGACATACTGTATGAGTCAGGACACCATCTTCCACGGCTGCGCAAGAATTTGGTAAGCATGAACTCCCTGTCAGGTACCAGGACTCTGGATTTCTTGACTCCACTTGCAAATCTCCGCCAGCCTCCTCTAGTGCTTCCTAGGTACGACAGTAGATATGGACACATTGTGACCTCAAAGCCTATATTTGAGGTCTTCAGATGTCACAGGTAAGAAAGTAACTATGCTTGGTGGTTCAATACATGAGATAAGCAGAGCATGTAACTTACACTCAGGCGTTTTTACATCAAGTTCATTGGCATATGAATTATAGTTAACATTTGAATAATGTGAAGTTTTGGGTCCCTGAACCAGCCTTAACCCTGCTGTAAAAGTTTGTTTACAATTCACTCAATCCTGTTTACGATGTCCCATCCACAGATTCAACCAGCCACAATTGTGTGGTACTGTGAAAAGTTAAAGAAGCTCACTCAGTCATGTCTGACTCTTTGCCACCCCTTTATGTCCATGAAACTCTCTAGGCCAGAATACTGCAGTGGGTAGCCTTTCCCTTCTCCAGCGGATCTTCCCAACCGAGGGATCCAAACCAGGTCTCTCCCATTGCAGGCAGGTTCTTTCCCAGATGATCCACAAGGTCTGTAGTTAGTATCTATGAAAAATTCCACACAAACGTGGACCCATGAGTTCAGAATAGTGTGATTCAAGGGATCCACTGTGTGTACAATAGGATCACACACTGTAGAGTGAACAGATGGATGGTTTTCATCAATCCATATGCGTGTGCCCTGGAGCATCCACCTATAAAGACTGAGAACAGTTCCTCACCAAAACTTCTCTCAGGCCCCATTCTCAGGCCTGTCTCCTTTGCTGACAACCAACAGTATGATTTCTGTTGCCGCCATTTTGTTTTAAAATTCTCTTTAGCCCAGAGCTAAATATTTCAGACGTTGCTCCTGGAAAGCATTATGGGTAAAGAAGTTCTTGAAAGCATGTGAGCACCATATCCATGTCAGGGACTATCCTATCTGGAGATGGATGGTTTGGAAAATGACCATCCAAAGGTCTTCCCTGCTGCCACAGGCTTTTATTTTTTTAAAAAATTATTTATTCACATTCATAAATTTCTTTTCTCATGTACAGATTGTCTGTAATGATTTTATGAGGCTGTTTTGACAGGAAGTCCTCATCTCCTGGGAAATTCCTTTGAGGTTCCACGTGATATGCACACAGCAAGGCCTCCTGTTCACACACTGGGTGCTGGGGCTGAGCAGGAAATCAGCAGTAGCCATTTTGGTGAGAGATCATGTCATGCCAGAGAGAAGGCTTGCCTTTGATTTGACCTCAGTGACCAGGTCACAGGAGTTGAATTGAAAAGTCCCCCTTTCTGTAGGGCCCTGGCCTGGGCACTAGACTCCTGCTCTGTGGGTCCCACTGTCTCTTGGACCAGAGACATTCTGAGCACAGGTATGGATCCCGTGGACTTGCCAGGCTCCAACTGAAGGCTTGATTTTGTGGCTACATCGAGCTCATTGGTTGCTTCTGATCTGAGCTTCTGTGTTTTTGTCTCTGAGGCCCCAGGAATGGTCAGTCACCCAGACCCCAGACGTGCGATTGGGTTCCATGGAAACCAGCTTATCAGGAGGTCACCACGGCCCGCCCACTCACGACCAGAGCATGATGTTCAGGTTCAGAAATTACTGGGAATTGAAAACCACAGCAGCAGAGCATGGCAGCTAGTGCGGGGTCTTCTAAATGTGAGGTTTGTGCGTGTGACACAGTCTAGGGCTCTAGGATATCGGTTACTGAATGGCTGCCACGCTTCCCAAGGCAGTACCACATGCAGTGGATGTCTCAGGTAAAATCAGAGCAGTTTTCCTTTTCCCCTGGGTCAGCCATCTCTCCTGACACCCCTCCCACATCTGTTCTCCTTTGTGCCAACCTGTCACTCGTGGTGCTGAGCAACCAGCTTCTCTCCTCAAAGCAAGCTCGGTCACAGGCCTGAGGTGGTTCGGCTTGTGGCTCTCCCACCCCTCAGACACGAGGAGCACGTGCTCAGGTGGACATGGAGGCGCTGAGCCTGCATGTGACAGGCACCCTGTCAGTCGGTGAATTAGTAAGAAAGAGAGCCTGAGGATTCCTCAAGTGTCGATGAGGCTGCCCTAAGGTTAGGGAACCAGATCCAGAATCATTGTGGGTGGAAGGACATGAGCTGGACTGTTCTCAATGAAACAAGATAGAAACATGAGGGATTATTTGGGACACATGAGACATTAAGCACAGCAGGAAGCCCTGAGAATTTTCCCTGAGATTCAAAACTATAGAAATCATAAACTACAGATCTATAAACTGAATACATGTAATAATGAACAGCTATTTCTGGAATAAAGTATACATAAGGTTGTGAATAGTTTTATGGAAAGTTTACAACAAATGTAAGGCTTATGTTCATTGAGCTGAATCAGTCTCCCTGTTATGAGCTGTTCAGTTCAGTACCACAGTCGCGTCTGACACTTTGTGACCAAATGGACTGTAGCACGTCAGGCTTTCGTATCCATCACCAGCTCCTGGGGTTTACTCAGACACATGTCCATCGAGTTCCTGATGCGATCCACCATCTCGTCCTCTGTTGCCCCCTTCTCCTCCCACCTACAATTCTTGCCCAGCATCTGAGGCTTTTCAAATGAGTCAGTTTTTCCCATCAGGTGGCTCAAGTATTGGAGTTTCAAGTCAGCATTAGTCCTTCCAATGAGTATTCAGGACTGATTTCTTTACGATGGACTGCTTGGATCTCCTTGCAGTCCAAAGGACTCTCAAGAGTCTTCTCCAATACCACGGTTCAAAAGCATCAATTCTTGGGTGCCCAGCTTTGTTTATAATCCAACCCTCATATCCATACATGACTACTGGAAAATCCATAGCTTTGACTAGACGGACCTTGGTTGGCAAAGTAATGTCTCTGCTTTATAACGTGCTGTCCAGGTCGGTCCCATGTGAACAGTTCACTCAGGTTCATTTCTGATTTGAGCCTCTGGGGGAAGAGGCATGCCTGCCTGAGTGACAGGTTGGCTCTGGGGCCTGGCAGGGACAGTGACATCTCAGAAGGCCTCCCTGGAGAGCCCCTCTCCTCTCTCATTCACACTCAGCCCAGAAGGCCCTCTGCCCACACCGCCCCCGCCATGGGCCCCTGCCTCCTGGGTTGTGTGGTCTTCTGTCTCCTGCAGGCAGGTGAGTCCTGGGGGCAGGGTCCCCTTGGGGGTCCAGCACTAAGCCTGTGCGCTGTGCCTGCAGCATCGGTCCTCCTTCCACAGGGGCGGTCCATGCTGGTGTCTCTCAGGACCCCAGATTACAGGTGGTGAGGACAGGACAGAGCGCGACACTGACATGTTCTCAGGATCTGGGTCATGACCGCATGTGCTGGAACCGACAAGACCTGAGATACGGGCTGATCCAGTACTCAGCTGGTGCGTCCACTAGCGAGCCAGGAGATGTGCTCAAGGGCTACAGCGTCTCCAGATCTGACACAGACTACTTCCCTCTTACGCTGGAGTCTGCCAACCGCTCCCAGACATCTGTGTACTTCTGCACCAGCAGTTACTCCATGGTGCTGCGTGACTACCTGCTCTCTGTGCAAAAAGACAGGGTCCCACGTGCAGGCTCCCAGCACCAAAAGGCCCAGAGCCCTGGGGACCACGTGCCGGCACTGTGACCCTGATGTGTGACCTGGACAGGCCGGGATCTGACCCCAGGCATCAGAGACACGTGTCCACCATCAGACTCTGTCTTTCCTCTGCATCCTCCCTGGATGCAGTTCGGAATGCATCCAGTTCTGACTAGTTCTGATTCTTCCTCATCAGCTTAAGACCTCCAGAAGGGAAGAATATTAGTAAATCAGATATATCTAGACCCTCTTGTCTCTCCCAGCACCTCATTTCTCTCTCTGGAAGTTTCTCCCCCAGCCTAGCTTTCAAGTACTCCCTGCTCTTGCCTAGCAGAGGGGCGGGTCTTTCCTCCTTTATTCCTTTGCCTCTCTCCCCTGCCCTCTCTGCTCCAGACACACTGCTCTGCCCTCATCTGAGTCATGTCCTTTCAAATGACACAGGGAACATTGTAACCATGCATAAGCGGTCATGTTTGAGCAAGTTCTTGGGGCTATCAAAGAGAAAACAACGTCAGTTAATTAGAAACCATCCAAAATCCCTTGGGATTCGATTTACAGGAGTAGAGACAGCCTGAGTGTGTGTGTTCTCCTTCCTGCCCCTCTTTCTTAGCATCTCAATTAACCTGCACCAG
This sequence comes from Aepyceros melampus, assembly GCA_006408695.1. Lineage (NCBI taxonomy): Eukaryota > Metazoa > Chordata > Mammalia > Artiodactyla > Bovidae > Aepyceros > Aepyceros melampus. The sequence goes on along the minus strand of SJXQ01001345.1, from coordinate 350,857 downwards.
GTTTCCACCATTTGAGATCATGAGAGCACTTATTTCTATTGCTCCTATTACTCCATTTTAGCTAACTACTTTTACTGTAGTGGTGCAGCAATTATTTCCTTCTTAGTAGAAATGCCTACTAAGTCTTTTACCTCCACAGGCTAAGGCTAGACTTGAAGATCCACCCTAATTCATTCAGGCTGGGAAGGCAGCAAATGAGGAGTGTGTGTATGTGTGAGTCGGGGTTGAAAGTGTGGCTGCTGCTGCTGCTGCTAAGTCACTTTAGTCGTGTCTGACGCAGTGCGATCCCACGGATAGCAGCTCACCAGGCTGCCCCGTAACTGGGATTCTCCAGGCAAGAACACTGGAGTGGGTTGCCATTTCCTTCTCCAATGAATGAAAGTGAAAAGTTAAAGTGAAGTCGCTCAGTCGTGTCTGAATCTTCGCGACCCCATGGGCTACAGCCTATCAGGCTCGTCCATCCATGGGATTTTCCAGGCAAAGTACTGGAGTGGGGTGCCATTGCTCTCTCCATGAAAGTGTGGAGTGCAGGGAATTTGTATTCTTGTTTTAGGTGAAAGGCACAGACCATGAAACCATTGGAGGCACTGTGGGCCCATGGTAGGCAGGGTGTGCTGGGAGGGGGTGAGAGTCACCCTGGAGAGGGCAGCTTAGGGGAACCTTCGCTACATGCCTGCATCAGGGAGCAGGTTTGAGTTCCCTGAGTGGTCCAGGGACACACATGGAATGGGGACATTCCTGGAGCCTCAGGATATGCCCAGGGGATCTTTTCCTGGAACAGCATGGGGAGTGGAGGGTGAGGGGATTAGTGTGTCTGGTGAGAGCTGGGTGATGAGTGTCTGGCAGGGACAGGAAGAGAAGAAAAAGCCATGATCAAATCAAGAAAGCAGCAAGTGACTCTGAGATGTTCCCCTGAATCTGGACACCGCTATGTATCCTGGTACCAACAGGCCCTGGGCTGGGGCCCCCAGTTCCTTGTTCAGTATTATGATGGAAAAGATAACAAAAGGAAACATACCAGATCGATTCTCAGATGAACAGTTCAGTGACTCTTGCTCTCAGATGAACCTGAGCTCCTTGCAGCTGACAGAGTCAGCTCTGTATCTCTGTGCCAGCAGGCAAGACACAGCCTTACGTGATCAGGGGCCTCTGGGACAAAAACACTCCTGCCCCAGCTCAAGAAGTGGTTGCCCGGCATCAACTGCCAGCCAACGAGACTCAGGCACTGATAGAGTGGACAGCCTTTCCTAGACATTGTTTCCTGAAATTTTTTAATGCTCACAATACTATTGCAAGATAAGTATTATTTTATCTGCTTATTGATCTAAGGGGAAGTGACCTGCCCAGATCTTGTATTTCTTAACAGTTAGAGCAAGGAAGGCTGCTCAAGTCTGCCTTCATCACTTGTGGTCCTCACCACGCCCCCAACTGACCCGTGCAAGAATGATGCTTCACCCAGACCTGTGACTTGTGGTCATGCTCCTGGGTAACCAGCACATCAGGGGTCACCACAGGTCCACAGTCACGTAACCAGGAATAGCTACATAATTTTTAGGGTCCCTGCTTTCAAATAGCACTGAGAATCTGCAGAGAGCGGAGGACTGCAGCCTGCGTGGGGCCTGCTATGTGTGGAATGATGCACAACAGGATAGGAGTGTGAGGAGCTCTGGAGAAGGCAATGGCAATCCACTCCAGTCCTCTTGCCTGTAGAATCCCATGGACAGAGGAGCCTGGTAGGCTACAGTCCATGGGGTCACAAAGAGTCACACACGACTGAGCAACTTTACTTTACTATGATATTGTTACTCAATTAATGCAATCCCCACTTCACTAGGAAGCATTCCCATGGAATCAACATCTCACGTAAAATCAGAGCACTTTTCGTTTAACCTGGAGTCTGCCGCCTCTCCCTGCATCCTTCCCACATATACGTTCCTGTGTCATCTGCTTGTGTGTGTGAGTGGTCAGTCGCTTCAGTCGTCTTTGGCTCTCTGTGATCCCACGGATGTAGCCAGTCAGGCTCCTCTGTCCATGGGATTCTCCAGGCAAGCAGAGTGGAGTGGGTAGCCATGTCCTCCTCCAGGGGATCTTCCCAAGGCAGGGATCAAAACTGGGTGCCTCATGTCCCTGCATTGGCAGGCACGTTCCTTACCACTCTCACAATCTGAGTGAAGCCCAGGTCATCCATGGTGCTGGGCAACTGGCTTCTCTCCACAAAGAAAGGCGAGTCCCAAGCTTGAGGAGGTTCTGCCTGCTGCTCCCCCTCCCACTTCAGATACTGCAAGCACTGTGTCCAATCAACAGGTTGGGAGTGTAGATGCGTCTGGCAGGTGACCCGTCTGTTGGTGAATTGATAAGAGATAGAGCCAAAGGGTTCCTCAAGTGTGGGTAAGTCTGACCTGCGGTTGGGGAACTAGATGCCAAAGAATCATTGCAGGTAGAAGGACACCAACAGGATCGCGGTTAATTAACGAAGGTAGAAACGAACACATTCCCAGGTGGCGCTGGTGGTAAACACCCTGCCTCCAATGGGGAGACTTGGGTTCCATCCCTGAGTTTGGAAGATCCCTTGGAGGATGAAATGACAACCCATTCTAGTATTCTTGCGTGGAGAATCCCATGGACAGAGGGACCTGATGGGCTACAGTCCACTGGGTTGCAAAGAGTCCGACATGACTGAGCAACTAACACTAACACTTAGACACTTGAAGGCGTATCTGGGTTTCATGAGTCAAAAAGGGCAGCAGGAAGCTCAAAAGACTTTCCTGAGATTCAACATTACAGAAATATGCAGGAAAATTATGAATCAAGAATTATCTCTCAAAAAGTACATAAAGTTGCAAACTGTTTACAGAAATATTACAACAATTTGCGAGGCTGATGCCCATTGAGCCGGATGGGTCTCCCTGTTTTGAACTGTTCACTCAGGTTTATTTCTGATTTGAGCCTCTGGGGAAGGGGTGTGGCCCAAGTGACAGGTTGACTCTGGGGCCTGGCAGGGACAGTGACATTTCAGAAGACCTCCCTGGAGAACCCGTCTCCCTCTCATTCACACTCAGACCAGAGGGCCCTCCGCCTGCCCCGTCCCGGCCAAGAGCCCCTGCCTCCTGGGCTGTGTGGTCTTCTGTCTCCTGCAGGCAGGTGAGTCCTGGGGGGCAGGGTCCCCTTCGGGGTGCCAGCACTAAGACTGTGCGCTGTGACTGCAGCATCGGTCCTCCTTCCACAGGGGCAGTCCATGCTGGTGTCACTCAGGACCTCAGATTCCAGGTCGTGAGGACAGGACAGAGCGCGACACTGATATGCACTCAGGACTTTACGGGTGGCTCAGATGGTAAAGCATCTGCCTACAATGCATGAGACCTGGGTTCACTCCCTGGCTCAGGAAGATCCTCTGGAGAAGGAAATGGCAACCCACTCAACTACTCTGGACTGGAAAATCCCATGAATGGAGGACTGTGGTAGGCTACAGTCCATGGGGTCACAAAGAGTCGGACACCACTGAGTGACTTCGTTCAGGGTCATAGCTATATGTACTGGTACCAACGAGCCTGGGAACCGGGCTGAGGCTGATCCATTACTCAGCTGGGCCTGTCACTGTGGAGAAAGGAGATGTGCCCAACGGGTACAGAGTCCCCAGATCAAGCACAGAGAACTTCCTTCTCATGCTGGAGTCCGGCAACTGCTCCCAGATATCTGTGTACTTCTGTGCCCGCAGTTACTCCACGGTGCTGCACGGCCACCTCCTCTCTTGGCAATAAGACAGATGAAGGCCCCGTGCAGGCTCCTACCACCAGGAGCCTCAGGGCTTTGCCGACCACGTGCCTGCAGTGTGACCCCGGGTGTGTGGACTAGGCTGGCCTGAGCCTCACTCCCAGGCCTCGAGGCCATGTGTCCTCCTTCGATCTCTGTCTTTCCTCTGCATCCTCCCTGTGAACCAGGAAGATGCTTCCCCAGCTCTGACTCCTACTCATCACCTGAGCCTGAGACCTAGGAGGAAGGTTGTTGGTAAATTAGATACGTCTAGACACTCTTGTCTCACCTCAGGCAGCTCATTTCTATCTTTCTGGAAGGTTCTCCCCCAGCCTGGCTCTCACCTGGTCTCGGCTCTTGTTCATCTTTCCCAGGCGGGCAGGACATTCCTCTCCCCTCCTCCCTGCATCAGCTCCCTGGCCCTCTCTACCACAGCCACATGCTCCTCCCTCATCTGGGTCAGGTCCATTCTCAATTCACAGGGAGGCTTTTAAAGTGGCCACTCCATGTGGTCTGTTTTGAGCATCATGTATGGAGTCATGAAAAAAAAACGAACTTTAATTACATATCATCCAAAAACTCAAGTGAGCCCATCTAAAGGCGGACAGACTGTCTTTGTGTTCGCGACATGCACCCACCGCCCCCAAACATCCTTAGCATCTCACCTAACCTAGGCCAGGATGGCACCACCTGGCACCCTCATCAAAATCTTCTCAAAGTCAAAATATATCCTGCATCACCCCCATTATATCATGATTTTATAAGTGCAGAAATAAATGAGTCCACATTTATAAAACTTCTTTATAAAAAGTATTATCTGAATTTGATAATGCTTAATTTAAATAGGAATTCTGAAAATATATGCCTCTGATTAATCAGAAGTAGTTTTAAATACATGTTTGCAGGCACATTCACTTGAGATCCTCTGAGTATTTATTTTGTGATCATATATTTCCATCTATAGCTAACTACCATCATTGTAGCAGTGAAGGAACTATTTCCTTTTTAGTAAAACAGAAATATCATTCAGTCTTCTACCTCCAGAGGCTAAGAGTGGATTTGAAGATCAACCCTAATCAGCCAGGCTAGGAAAGCAGTAGAACAGATATGTGTGTGTGTGTGTGTGTGTGTGTGTGTGTGTGTGTGTCTTATTGTGTGTGGGTGTGTATGTCTTCTGGGTGTGGGATTTTTGTACCCTGTTTGAACAGAGGCTACAAATCCATGAGACCGTGGACCTTCAACCAAGAGGAGGCACTGTGTTTCCACTGTAAGCAGGGTGCCCGGGGAGGGGTTGAGAGTCACCCTGGAGAAGGAAGCTTAAGGGAACCTTGGCTACATGCTTGCATCTGGGAGCAGGTTTGAGTTCCCTGAGTGGTCCTGGGGCACATAGAGCCAGCACAGACTCCTCACTGCCCTGGGGAGTGGGTACCTACCTGGAGCTTCAGGATGTGCCCAGGCGGACATCTCCTGGAGCAGCATGGGAAGGGGAGGGGGAGAGGTTGGGGTATCTGGTGAGGGCTGGGTGATGAGTGTCTGGCAGGGTCAGACAGAGCAGAACAAGACATGTTGTGGGCACATGGACTGGGGGATGAAACTCACTTCATACCCACCCTTTGCTGAGGGCTGCAAGGACAGGGAATGGCATAGAGGAGCCAGCCCTGGGTCCTGCCATACTGTCCAAGGGGACAAGAGCAGCCTGCAGAGACACAGAGCAGTGATGTCATAGGCAAATGCTCCAATCAGACAAACGGAGAGTCAACACTTTACACCACTCACCCCAGGCATCCTGCCCCCAGCCAGCAGCAGTCCTGGGTTCCTGATGCTGCCATGTGCTCCAGGCTCCTCTGCTGTGTGACTCTCTTCCTCCTGGGAGCAGGTGAGTCCTGGACACAGTGTGGGACTTTCTGAGATGTCTTTTCCTCTCTGAGATACAAGCCTGCTAATGAGGGCTGCAGCAGGAGGCTTTCCTGTGCTCTGCCCTCAGCTTCCTTCTGTCTCCTCCCCAACAGGCCTGGTGGATTCTGAAGTCACCCAGACCCCCAAATACCTGATCAAGTCAAGAAAGGAGCAAGTGACTCTGAGATGTTCCCCTAAATCTGGACACTTCTCTGTGTACTGGTACCAACAGGCCCTGGGCCAGGGCCCCCAGTTCCTTGTTCAGTATTATGATGGAAAAGTGTATCAAAAAGGAAACATATCAGATCGATTCTCAGGAAAACAGTTCAGTGACACTCGCTCTGAATTGAGCTTGACCCCCTTGGAGCTGACGGACTCAGCCGTGTATCTCTGTGCCAGCAGCCAAGACACAGCCCTGCATGATCAGGTGCCTCTGGGACAAAAACACTCCTTTCCCAGCTCAGGAAGTGGTGCCCGTGTGTCAGCTGCCAGCCTGCTAAGCCCAGTCTCTGGTAGAGTGATAGACTTTCCCAGACATTCATTTCTTGGTACGTTTTAATGCTCACAAAGATCATCAAAATAAATATTATTTTAACTGTTTGTACATCTAAGGAGTCGTGAGTTGCCCAGATCTCATACTTCCTAACTGTCATAGCTAGGATTTCAGCTCAAGTCTGCTCTCAACATCCGTAGTACCTTCCCTCATGGAACTGTCTCTGTACAGAGCAAATTACATACACGTGTTGTGTTGTGTGTAACAAGATACAATTTGGGGCTCTATGATATGAATTGCTGCTTATTGAATGGCAGCCACACTTCCCAAGGAAGTATTCCCATGGGAGGGTGTCTCAAATAAAAATAGCAATTTTCATTACTTTGGTGTCTGCACCTCCTTCCATGTCCCTCTTCAGTCTGTATTCCTCTATGCCAGTACATCATCCTGTGCTGGACACCCAGCTTATGTCCACCCAGAAAGGTGGGTCACTGGCCTGAGAGGCCTCTGCTTTCTCCCTTTCCCCCAACATGGGAATCAAGGGCTGCTGTGAACGTGAAGGAGCTGTACCTGCGTTTGACGGGTGGACCGTCTGTCAGTGAATTGATTAGACACAGACCAAAGAATTCCTCAAATGTTGATGAGCCTGCAATGAGGTAGGGAGCAAAAACCTGGAGAAACATGGCAAGTGGAGGGACAGGCTCAGGACTGCAGGCAATGTTGGGGAAATGGAGACTTGAAGTGCTCTTGGGACACATATCATAAAGGGCAGGATGACGTGAGGATTCCCCAAGATTCAAAACTGCATAGATATGTAGATAAATAAAAGTAATATACATGTAATGAAGAATTATCTCTGGACTAAAACATACAAAACATTTATTCAGTTTAATATTTACAGAAAGGTTACAACATGTGAGGCTTATGTCCCTTGTGCTGGAGAGGTCTCTGGGTTGTGAACTGTTCACTCAGGTTCATTTCTGATTTGAGCCTCTGGGGGAAGGGGCATGGCCCCTGAGTGACAGGTTGGCTGTGGGGCCTGGCAGGGACAGTGACATCTCAGAAGGCCTCCCTGGAGAGCCCCTCTCCCTCTCATCCACAATCAGCCCAGAGGGCCCTCCGCCCACCCCACCCCCGCCATGAGCCCCTGCCTCCTGGGCTGTGTGGTCTTCTGTCTCCTGCAGGCAGGTGAGTCCTGGGGGCAGGGTCCCCTTCGGGGTGCAGCACTAAGCCTGTGTGCTGCATCTGCAGCATCGGTCCTCCTTCCACAAGGGCGGGCCATGCTGGTGTCTCTCAGGACCCCAGATTCCAGGTCGTGAGGACAGGACAGAGCGCGACACTGAGATGTACTCAGGATCTGGGTCATGACCGCATGTACTGGTACTGACAAGACCTGGGACATGGGCTGAGGCTGATCCATTACTCAGCTGCTTATCCCACCATGGAGAAAGGAGACGTGCTCGAAGGCTACAGCGTCTCCAGACCAAGCACAGAGGACTTCTCTCTCACGCAGGAGTCTGCCATCCACTCCAAGAAATCTGTGTACTTCTGCGCCAGCAGTAACTCCACGGTGCTGCATGGCCACATCCTCTCTGTGCAAAAAGGCAGATAAGGGCCTTGCAGCCTGGAACGTGGGGAGCCCCTTGCAGGCTCCTAGCACCCGGAGACTCGGGGCCAACAGACAGATACTGGCAGCATAGCCAGCCTTGTTTGATCTTCCTGGCCTGGACCTGACAGCAGGGCCTCACAACATGTGTCCATCCTCACTCTCTGTCTTGTCACTGCAGCTGCCACGTGAGCCTGAGGATGCTACCCAGCTGACTCCGCTTCATCAGTCTGAACATGAGGCCTCCAGGAGGGAAGGTTGTTGGGAAATCAGATACATCGAGACCCTCTTGTCTCTCCCTGGGCACCACATGCCTTTCGCTATGGAGGTTCTCCCCCAGGCTGGCCCTTGCATGGTCTCTGCTCTTATCCAACTTCCCAGATGTGGGGCCTCACTCTCCCACCTTCCTGGCCCTCGTCCCCACCCTTCTCTACTTAGCCTTGCTGCTCCTCCCTCAACTGGGTCATGTCCTTGCCCATCGCCCAGGGAACCTTGTAATGATCCCTAAGTGGGTGTGTTTGAGTGTGCTCTCTGGGGTCCTCAAAGAGAATGCAACCTCAGTTAATTATTAATCATCCAAAATTCCTTGGTTGGCCCTGAGGAGGAGAGACAAGCTGTGTGTCTATGTACTCTCCACCATTGCGTATCTTTAACATCTAAATAGCCTAGAACCTGACACTGGGAAAGACTTAAAGCAAAAGGAGAAGGGGGTGGCAGACCAAGAGGTGCTTAGATAGCATCACCGACTCAACAGACATGAATTTGAGCAAACTCCCAGAGATAGTGAAGAACAGGGGAGCCTGGTACGCTGCAATGCATGGGGTTTCAGTGAGTTGGACTTGAGTTAGCAGCTGAACAACAACACCAACAAAATCTAACCCAAGTTTGTAGCATCTCCCTCGTGACAATCTTCTAAAAGTTGAAGTATTAAATATTTCCTGCATGAACTCATTTCTTTTCTCTTGAACTACAAAATCATGAGTCCGCTATGGCAGGCTGGTGTGTGTGTTTCTAATTGTGTGTGTGTTCTTTAGAAAAACAAAGCAAGCAAAAACACAGTGCAATCGGCAAACTGAAACATTTTCTAATATGAACACATCCATGGCTATTAATCTGGGCAGAGAATCTTGGTTTCTATGCATAGACCACATGGGGACGCTGTGGAACTGCCATACTCCAGAAGTTTCTAGGGCAGAGCAAGGGGACAGAGCTAGTGCCTGGGACCAGGAGGCTTAAGAGAAAGCTTTATTTGCTGTGTTTTTCTCTTGAAGCCTTAACAGCACAGACACTAATTTGCAGGCTTGCTGTCCCAGCTGGGAGCCATGAACTTGAACTATGCAAGGCTGAGGGAGGCCTGAGGTTGTAGCAAAAGTGAAGATTAAGAGCTGGGAGGCGGTAGGAAAGAGAAACAGAAAAGAGCCACACCTGCCTGAAGAGAAAAGTGAAGGAGCCCTGGGGAAGGGCGTCGGGCACAGAGCCAGCCTCGCTAAACCAGCAGTCCAGCTCACACGTCATCTAAGAGACTCTGCAGGACAAACCAGGGCTCCTGGATCAGCGACCTGGAATGAGAGGTCAGATGCCTGGAAACAGCCAAAGGCAATGACATCAGAGCAGTGACATCAATGCCTCACCTCCAGTCAGAGGAAGGAGGCCCAGAACCCCAGCTCTCAGAGAGCAGAGCTCTGAGCAAGGAGACGCCTGCCCAGCTCTGCCCTCCTGCCATGGGCTGCGGCCCCGTCTGCTGTGTGGCGTTGTGTCTTCTTGCAGCAGGTGGGGCCTTGCCACAGGGGGAACCCGTGTTCCTAGCCTGACTCTGCCTGAATCCNCCCTGGTTTTACTTCTTAAAGCCAGCTTTAACACAGTTCCTGTTGTGGTTCTCAGCTATCTTCAGAAGCTTCCCTCCACCCAGCCACTGTCCCACTCCAGGGATCATTGTCTGGTTACAATTTGGAGGACTTGATAGGAAACCCCCCTTGTATAGCATTTATTGGTAGATATGGAACCTTCCTCTTTGCACTTGTGACAGAGGTTGTACACAAAGACTGTAATCTGTCCACACCAAAACTACTGTAAAATCGCAGGGAGGCCCCAGAGAGGACTTCTTTGAGTATACAGATGTATAGAACAGCCTTTTTGACTCTGTGGGAGAGGGAGAGGGTGGGATGATTTGGGAGAGTGGCAGTGTAACATGTATGATATCATAAGTGAAACGAACCACCAGTGTAGGTTTGATGCAGGATGCAGGATGCTTGGGACTGATGCACAGGGATAATCCAGAGAGATGGTGTGGGGCGGGAGGGGGGAGGTGGGGGTCGGGATTGGGAGTTCATGTACACTCGTGGCTGATTCATGTCAATGTATAGCAAAACGAATACAGTATTGTAAAGCAAAACAAACTAAAAAATAAAAATTAATTAAAAAAATAAATAGAAAAACAAACAAAAAAACCAAAAAACAAACAAAAAAATAAAATAAACATGCCTTTCTCAGTAATCTTAGGAACAGCTCCTCTCCACCTTCTCCACCTCCAGTTTCTGGACTAACCTTTTCCAGTGCTTAAAGTTTGTTCCTTATCACTTGAACTACCAATTGTCAGCTAAACTTATATTGGTATTTTTCTGTTCATTTTGCGTTGCTGAATATGAGCTTGATCTCATCCCTGAGTTTTTACTCTCTGCCCAGCTTGGGCATTGGACAGGGACTCTGACTTGCCACCCACTCAGGAACCAATTCACAGCTTGTGGAATCTTCTGGTAGCAAGTGCTTGACCCCAATGTTTTCCCTTTGTATCACTGAGTACTTAGGAGCCCCAGAGATGGGGAAGCCTGCTGGCCTGGTTGATTTCTCCTCTGTTTCTTGGCTACTGTCTCACTATGCATCAAACCTCTAGAAACCAATGTTTGGCTATTTCCCTACCAGCATCACATGCTAGAGATCAGCTTAGAGGATGCCTGTTCACAGAAATCCCAGAACTATGACAGCATGCAGGTGCTTTTTGGGTACAGACTGGTGTCTGCAGGACCTGTACTATGGTGGGATCTGCTACTATTTATTCCACCCACCCAACCACAGCAAAGATGGGGAGCAAAAGAATTGTGAACTCATGACACTGTTACATGGGTGTTCAGGCTGTGAGAGTAAGAAGCATATAAACAAGTCTGTTCTAAACAAGCTTGCAGTCGAGTGAGCCACTGTGTGCGTTCTGTAGCATCTTCTCTTAGTGGAGGCAGAGAGACAACACACAACTTTCTCCCACAACTTTCCACTGCCAGTTTATAGTCACAGATTTTTATAAGATCAAAGCTATTTGATCAAAGATCAAACACAGAAATTATTTCATGTAAGCCAGTATTTTACAAGTTCTTGTGTGTTTTAGTAATCCTGTATCTCCTGAAATGCGTTTCAGCACTCTTATTGTTGAGAATACGCTGCATTTGCATGAGTGCAGTCGTCTGTCGTGTCTGACCCTGTGCGACCCTGTGGACTGCAACCCACCAGGCTCCTCTGTCCGTGGGATTCTCCAGGCAAGAGTACTGGAGTGGGCTGACATTTCCTTCTCCACACTGTATTTTTCTACAGCCTAAATAAAAGTGTCTGCATATAAATACACAATTTGGTGGCCTACATCTATTCTATAAACAGTATACTTGTTACTGTTAGCATTCTAAAGTAGATAAGGTAAAATAAGTACAGTTGATAATAAAAAAGTAAAGATATGAAATAAATATGTGACTTTATTCATCATATCATTCTGTACTATTTTGAATTCTATTATTAACACATTACCTCAAAATAGAGAACACTTATTTATATTGGAATTATAAATCCCACTCTCTACATGGGAGAGTTGATGACAAGAGAGATTCCAAATAGCATTTATCTAAAGAATTAGGCATAACTGTCAGACTGCAAAATTGCCTCTATAAACCACATAGTGAAGATTTTACAAGTATAACAGAATGAAGTTCACAAAATATAGCCATAACATCCATGAAATCTTGAGCAATTTTAATTTATATAAAGAACCTACTCAAATTAACATTTGCAGCTTTTTTAGACTACTAGAGGAAAACTTTTTTAAAAATTTAATATTCCATTGAATCTTTATACTTTCCATTTTGAAGTTAGCAAAAATTCCAGGAAACACCATAATCCATACCCTTGAGGAAAAAAATAATGAAAGTGATAACTACTGAAAATATATTTAATTTCAGAACTAACTCCCTTCCTTAATAAGAATTAGAAAAATAGCTACAATTTTCCCAATATGTGTAAAATTCTGCACCCACAATTAAAAATGTGAGCGCTAAATTAATGTTACATGTTTAAGAGTAATTTATCATACTACTTGTTCCCTATCGTCATGTGCTGCTTAATTCTTTTGCCCTTGTTAAAACTGTTGCCTCTAAATGGAATGTCCCCACCCTGTATCTACTCAAGTCAAGGCCCACCAGCTCAGCTCAAACTGACACTGCCCTGGGCTTCCCTGGTGGTCCAATGGTTAAGAATCCGTCTGCCAATACAGGGGGCACAGGTTTGATCCGGCGCCCCTGGAAGATTACACACGCCATGGGCAGTTGAGCCACAACTGCTGGGCCCATGCACCCTGGAGCCTGTACTGGGCAACAAGAGACAAGTTACTGCAATGAACAGACCCAAAGCAGACAAACAATTTAAAATAAAAACAAAAAAACCTGACATTGCCTTTCTCTAATTTATTATTATTATTATTTTTTGCTCAGACTATCTATACTCTGCTGTTAAGCCTCTCCTTGATGCTTTTTCACTACTTCAGAACTTAATAATGCACTATTTACATATTATTGTTAGTTAAATACTCATGACGTCAACAAGTTTCAAGCAGGCTACTATTCCCATTCATCTCCATCATCTTTAGCATGATGCCAGGCATAAAGTAGTTTCTCAGCAAATGCTCAGCAAATCGCTCCTTGCCTCTCCTGGGTTTTATCCCAGTGACAGGAACTGCCTCCCTGCAAAGTAGCAAGAATATGAGCATAGCTGTCTTTATGGCCAAGAAATTCCAGACTTCAACTGTCTATTCAGTTTCCTTCACATTACCTTCTACTCAGTAGATTTGAAGCTGAAAGCAAGTAATGAAAATGTCTGTGAAAAAGTTGAGGAAAAATCATGAAAAACAGAGCTAAAAAGAGAGAGATTGCTGATATAAAGCACTATTTACAGTGACCTGCGTGCACTTTCCGCGTCTTCTTCCTCTTATTTTACACCAGAAGCTTCAGGTTAGGTCGAAGTACAATTATGTCTGTCTGTCTTCTTTTAGTATCAGGCAGGAAAGGAGGCATTTAATACCTCACAATTATGTTGCTGTGGCAACTACCCAGGTTTGCCTCCCACTCAGTAGTGTCTCTGGAAATTGAACGTGGATTAGAATGCTTGGGGGACTGTTTGAACTATAGATTCATGTTCTGTAGATCTGAATGGGGTGTGAGAGTCTCTATGCGTGATAAGCTTGCAGGTGCCACTGCTGCGGGTCTAGAGATGACTTCTTAGATCCAGGTCCAAAGATTCTGAGTTAGAGGTCTCGGGCAGGGCGGGGTTTGGTGGGGGAGCGGCTGAGTATCTATGCTCTTAGAACATGCTGAGTGATCTAAAGAAGATTTTGAACTGAGAAAAACTGGAACACACTCTCATCTTACTAACAAAAATCTTTTTTTGTAACACTGGTATTTGAACAGTCCTTCATGGTAAGAAAATATTGTGATTGTGAAACTTTTGATCACTGCTCTGTGTGATAAGGTGGATGCCTCCCTTCTAAAATTTCAAACTATTTGACAGTATATAACTTCCTCACCTCTTTGAATACCTCACACATACATATATATAGATACATGAGCCATTTTAATGCAAGACAAGGTCAAGTAAGACCTCTCTACTCATAGTGACCCAAGGATCCACGGGTGTTAGCCTTACCTAGAAGCTTCTAAGAAATGCAAGATTTCAGTCTCCACCTCAAACCCAGTGAATCAAAATTTATATTTTTAATTAGATTCTAACGTGATAGGTTTGCTCATTAAAATTTCAGAAACACTGCTCAAATGAAGAAATCCTCCTGCATGTTTTCAAATGATTCACAGTAATTAATTTCACAAATGGGATGATTTTAATATAGGGACCAAAGCAATTAAGAAAATTAACTTTAGCTCCAGCCAGAATGAGTAATATGAGGGAATGCTCTGTTGGCTTCTTGTCTTGCTTCAGCAAAATAAAACTGAGGTGACAGCAAAGAGAAGAATATTCATTCCTCAAGGTTACATACAGCTTTTCTACCTAAGGGCTTATGTCTTCAGATCAGCTGTGCTGACTCTCCCAAGAAGGGGTAAATGATTGGGGTGTGGTTGCTTCAGGAGTGAGGTCCAGCTTCCTTTTGTATGCTAACACCTTTTATTTTAACCCTTTCCCACTACTCTATACTCTTCAAATTTCGGAAGTTGCTCTACTGGACAGTCTGCCCAGTAAACACTCTTGAAAAAGTAACCAGTGGAGGAGATGGGGACCCAGATACAGCTTCTAGTTGGTGCCAGAAGTGAGTGTAACCACCTTAAGCTCAAAGTGTCCAGCCCATTGTGTCTGTGTCACCTGGGAGCTTGTTAGAAATTCAGAATCTCAGGCCCTAGCCTAGTCCTGTGAATCAGAATCTGCAGTTTAACAAGATCCCTAAGAGAGTCATAAACATCTTAAAATTTGAAAAGCAGTGGTACATGATATGGTGTTAAATACTGTCCAGGTAGAGGTGTGGTGAAGCAGCCATATGTATGATTGTGAGTCACAGAATTAATAGAAGCTATCACAGGGGGATGAAGACTTGTTCTTAAAGAAAAAATTCATGTATGCTCTGCCATATATCCCAGTATTAATTAATTCTGTGTGCGCTGATTCTACTTGTATTAGATTATCCTGTATGTATTTATACTGCATATAAACAATGCTCCCAAATGGATGTTAATTATATCTTCTTAGATGTTATACACCCATCGAAATATACACCCATTCCATATGGATAGTGATATTTCACAATGCCAATTATCTCAAAAAATTAAATCAGTGCAAGTATCTGAACTTTGTTTTTGTTTGTTTTTTTTTTTAGAAGAAAACATGTAGAAAAAATGGCATTTGACTTCCAACTCTTCATTATTAGCTCTGTGGATAGAGTACAGATTAAAGTCTCCAAATCTCAGTTTTCTCATTTGTAAATTTGGAATAGTCAAGCCATACTTTGTGGTGTGATACAAGCACCTTGCTTTTGTTCTTTATTTCTTCAGAAACTCAGGTAAGTTCCACAAAATGGTTTCCTTTTTCACCACTTTGTTTTTTTTAATTGAAGGATATTTGCTTTACAGAATTTTGTGGTTTTCAGTCAAACATCAGCAAGAATCAGCCACAGTTACACCCATGTCCCCTCCTTCCTGAACCTCCCTCCCACCTGCCTCCCCGTCCCACCTCCTGGATGGTCACAGAGGCCCTGCATGTGTTCCCTGAGCCATATAGCAAGTTCCCTGTCAGCTGTCTATTTCACAAGTGGGACTGCAAGTTTCTACGCTGCTCTCTCCATACATCACACCCTCTCCCTCCTCCCCTCTCCCCACGTCCACAGGTCACAAAATGGTTATTGAACAAATCAATATGTAAGGAAAAAGCCTGCCTAGCACATCCTAGGTACTGAGTAAATATTAGTTTATCTTAATAATTTCATATTTTCCATGTAAGATCTTTTGATTCCAAATATTTTAAATTTCAATTTAAATTTCTATATTAATACTTCATGATTTGTCCTTGCTACATATGCTAAAGAATATATATATATGTGTTTGTGTGTGTCTGTGCATGTGCATATAGTCTTCTTTTTTTAAACAACTATATATTGTTCTTAGATTTCTGGAGGCTTTTGTTTAGTCAATGTTTGATTATGACAGGAATCTTCAGGAGAAAGCAGTGATATACCAAAGGATGCGGGGAGATGGCAGTGCTCTGGTGCTGGGGTCCAGCCTCAGCAGAGTCCAGGGATACCCTCAGGATGAACGGCGTTGGTGAAAGAATGACACGGGGAGACCAAGCTTTGGTGAGCGAGGCCCGTAACTTTATTTTCAAAAAGAGCTTTTATACCCTGACTTGTACATAGAGGAAAATGAAAGATGCAAGGTCATGCAGAGTCAGCTAAAACATTCCAGCAGTTTTGCCCTTATCGAAACAGGATTTTTTTCTGCATACCTTTCCCATAAACAAGGGTCTTATGTTGTGTAAATTATCTTCTGGCCTTGGAGGCCTGTTGACATTTTATGACCCTTTTTTTGGATAAAGGTTGATCAACCAGAAAACTTGCTTTCCCTTGAAGTGTTTTTTCTTTATACCTCTAATCTGTGTTGGCCTCAGAAAGTACTAAACAGTTACATTCTCATGGAGCAAAGGTGCAGTGGGTTACAACAAAAAAAGAACTTATTAGCTCAAAGGTCTGATGTGGTTAATACCAAGGCTACTACTTGTTTTTCTTACATTCCAACCATATTAACTAATGCACTCCCAGGCACACAATGGATAAGGGATATGAGAACTTGGCAGCAAGCATTGGCTCAACAATGAAACCCTTCACCAGTATTATTTTAATAAAACCTTTTCACCCCTTGAAGGGCTCTATATTTTTAGAATGCTTAGGCTTCCCGTGTTATGGTTGGGATGTTGTGAACAATCATATGCGTAGTGGCAAGAGTCTGGATAAACCTGCCAAGCAAGCTAGAATGCTAACGGGGGGGG
>SJXQ01001345.1:240830-334180 GCA_006408695.1 Aepyceros melampus | reverse complement strand
GGGGGGGGGGGGGGGGTTGAATTGAAATGCTCCTTTCATGCCCAGGAAACTTATCAACTAAAGCCCTAAATTGATTTTCTCCAGAGAAAGGTGGTCAGGGATAGCCCCCTGTAAATGTCAGAAGAGTTGGTGAAAGGCATAATATAGTAGACAGACAGATTTTGGTTTGGGGTAGATGCTCGAGCAGGTCCAGGGAGTCCCTCGAGTCCTGATCCACCTTGCTAGTCAGGTCTCCTCCACATGACCTTGTCATGGGTGGGATCTCCCATGGCATGCCCCCTGGCAGTCTGGCCCTGAGGGGAAGAGTATTTTATCCCTGAAATTGTTCAAGCATTATGATAATAAAGAGTAGATCAACACTAAGACCATTTATAATTGTTTTAAATTTTTCATGGACCATGTATATCTTTATTGCCTGAACCCAAGCCCTCTCCACCTTCTCCAGTCATCTAAGGCCCAGAAATGACAAACTGCAAGTCCTCAGCCATGTCAGCACAAAGTATCATCAAAGAGAAGCCTCAGTGGGGTAGCACTGTGGGTCTTTATGGCGGTCAACAGCAGCACCTACAGGCTCTTTTTGCATCCCACCTCACCCAGGCAGACTCCCAAGCCCTCTCCCTCTCCTTCCCTGTTGCTGCTCTATAAACTTGTCAAGCACACTGACAGCCCCTGGCATTGTCTTCTGGCTGTTCCCATCACCTGCATCCTCCTCCCCCTAGATTTCCACCTAATTTCACCTTCACTTCCTTGCTTCTCTCTCTGCTTCAATGTCATACACTCAGACCACTTTTTCTTCCTGTCATGTACTTCCGACTTGGCATTAGACAACAGCTTTATTTGCTTATTATCCATAAGAAGAGACATTTTATTCACTGCTAAATCTCCAGCACTTAGGTTACTATCAGACACATAGCAGGTGGTCAGTATTGCTAAATATGTAACTAAAAACCATCTCCATATTCTGTCCTTCTTTGCCACTTGGGATTGGAATGAGAGGAAGGCTGTCATGATGTGCCTACCTATCTTCAATATATGCTCAGGTGAGACATTGACCAGAGTCAGCATCATAACATAATTTTTCAATCCAACAAATGATCTTAAGAGGCATCAGTGGTGCTCTGGAGCACATTTCCTGGGTTTAAAAATAACTCACCATGTTTCTGTAATAGGGACGAACAAAATCTGACTACACGTTGGATCTGTTTCCTTTACTTTAACCTTTGCTTTTCATTGCTTTTGTTAATATAGTCACCAAAAGGATTCTGTCTATAGCTGTAAGCATATAATGGCATGCCTCAGGAACCCTGCCCCTCTGCCTGAATGTTAAGCTCAAGTGCCTTTGTCCAGCTTACAGGGAGACATTCTGACCCTGCTCACCTGTAAATGGCTGCAGAAAAGAGGAACTCAGCATACTCCCTCCCCCAACGCTAGCCAAGCCAGGAGATGTTTTGCAAGACTTATGGCCTTTTTACTTAATAGTCTCACCTCCTCACTCTCTCTGTCTATGAAACACACTGTCATCCAGAGCCCAGTAAGATGGTGCCCTCGGCCACTAATCCACCATCTTCTAGGATATCTGACTTTCCGAATAAAGTTACTCTTCCTTGCCTTAACACCTCGTCTGATTACCGGCCAGTCACGTGGCGAGCCGACAAACCATGGATTTGATAACATTTCCATCTGAGAAAAAAGTCACTACGTTGTACAAAAGAGATTAAAGTTCTTCACCAGGTTTATGCACTGCTTCTGGCTCCAAGAATCAGGCTGCTGAGTGCCCAGTCTCCCTGAGAATCTGCTTTGGGAATAATGACATCATGCCTTAACTCCTCAAAATCACATTTTCAGCCACTGGGCAGTTCAGACAAAACCAATTACATGACATCATTTTCTATTTCAGAAAGGAGGCCAGGGTGCTTGGGTAGGTCTTTACTTCCATTAGCACACTGGAGATATGGCAGGTGGCAGGATCTTCCTGCTAATGGTAGCTATTTGAATGATCATAACAAGGCTGGGCTGTCAAAATCCATTCTCTAGCCAGGTGTGAGGTCAGCTACTCAGTCTGATGTTGTAAGGGATTCCAGAGATATAAAAATGAGCTAGTTATTTATTTGTAAGTTGAAACTAGATCCTTTGTTCAATAAAATTTGCCTTACCAGGAATGCAAAAAAAAAAAAAAAAATCTTTGAAGCAATTTGAAAAGAACTTATTTAGGAAATTATTTAAAATGGTATATATTAATTATTAGGCTGAATTTTAAATGCATAATTAATGTGTATGTTTTATTTCCTTTGTAGATAAATAACTCCATTTCATGACTCAAATTAATTTCAACACCATGAAAAAATACAAAAAAGCAAACATCCAGAGAGAGTTGTGGCAAACACAGCTGCATTTCCTCTTTTAGGAGTCCCCCTGGGGTACATATTCCAGAGGGAAGATGTGGTCAAGTGACCAACCTCTAACTAGTGGAATAAGACCCAAAGTGTGTGCTTATAACCAACTTCCATTGGTGGTCCTCCATGTTCCTTTCCCTTTTGGCTTGCTGCAGCTTAGCAGGGTAAACTGGAAGTCTCTATTTGAAAATGATGACCTATAAAATGTAAGAATCCTGAGTCTGTAAGTCATGGCCTGAAAAGAACAATCCAACATCAGGAGCGTTTTGTAAACAACACATGTAGAGTCATGTTCCTGAGATTTGGAGGTTCATGTTTTCTAGCATCTGGCATCAGAGAGGACAATGGATTCCCTCCTTACCCTTCTTCTACCTACACCCTGTCTTTATAATCTAGTGCTTTGATGTCATTCTTTAATCATCCAGAATAATTGAGTGATCACTATAAGATCTGTAAATGAAATAACAAAGAATGTCACCACCATCAATTCACTACAGTTTCCCTCAGAGTGAGCCCTGAAGGGACTTAGTATGGAGACAAATGGGCTGCCAGCTGCCAAGCCCTCAGCCAGGGCACCTGCCCCCACTGGTATACCCTGGGGGATTCAGAATGAGAAAGAATGAGATCCTAGCCCCAGACAGCTGAGGTGCAGATCAAAGGAATGATTTCAAGGGCCCAGACTCTTGCATCTTCCCAGACACAAAAAAGTGCTAAATTCATCAATTGAGATGTCTGGTTTTCTTTAATCTTAATGTTTTGATGTTTCAGCTACCTGGTATTTGTTGCAAAATCCCCTACACATTCTGGTTCCCCTCTTACATCTTTGGAGCCGTCTCTCAGAGCTATTCTAGAAGTTGTCTCTGGGGCTTAAAGTCCTCAGAAAGTCCACCAAATAAAACATGATTCTCAAATTTCAGGTTGTGAACTTTTTTTCAGTCAACAAATCTCAATGATTAAGATAACTTTTATTTCAGAGAGTCATTCTGCAAAATGATGGTACTCCTGGCATCAGTGTAGCTGGTTGAGATGGCTTTAACTATTGTATCAGAGCTTGGTTTACACAATATCTACCTTCTACCTAATAAAAAAACTAATCACCAGAACACCATCACTAGTACCATGGGCACAAAAATAAAATGAATAATACATGAAATAAGCAAAATGTTAAAATTAAATGAAATAAAATAACAAAAAGAGAAAAAAAAAACTTTTCTGAGTTATATGCAGTAATTTATTTTGGCCAAAAATAAATTCTACAAAGAAAGAATGTCACCACCATCAATTCACTACAGTTTCTCCCAGAGTGAGCCCTGAGGGGACTCAGTATGGAGACAAATGGGCTGCCAGCTGCCAAGTCCTCAGCCAGGGCACCTGCCCCCACTGGTATACCCTGGGGGATTCAGAATGAGAAAGAACGAGATCCTAGAGGTTTGCAAACAATAATATCTTTAGAATCAAGTTATCTATGGTTAATTTGCCTTGAAACAAAAATTCAACTACTTTGCCAAAAATAAAACAAAAATTAAAGGCCAAATTTCCTAAGGAGCACATCACTCGTATCCTTAGGGGAAATCTGTTAAATGATCATTTTTGCATGTATTTTGAACATTGGATCATTTAAAAATCTTTTATATCTTAAACCCGAAGCAAAAGTAACTGGCAAAAACTATTTTTTTGTGGTTTCGGTGAGGGCAAAAGAGAGTCAGGAACAAATAAACTCTCAATTCCTATTTCCAGAAATAGCTCTATTCCCTACACATTTATGAGAAAATTTCAGGTTCACCAAAATATTACGTAAATTATATTTCCCAGAATTACATTGGCTTCATTAAAAAGAAGTTTTTGGTCTAATTTAATAGGGACAGAGAAACTTTCCCAGCTAGACTACAGCCCATAAGTGGAAGGCTGGTCAAAGCTCACACCTTGAAAATCAGCATGTGTTGAATTTCAAGCTCTTTGAAATACCTAAGAAAGAAGGCCTGCAAATTCCAATTCACTTACCAGGAGGTCAATCACAGTGAAAAATGAACAATCAACATGGCAGCTAGCAGAGAGGAATCACAAACTATTTGTCTCAAAAATTCCCGGTTGTTTTCCTTTCTGCTTAATTAATATTAACTTTCATTTGGTAAAATCTCAGGCTCTTTCCAATATTAGTTATAATGTAACAGGCAACTTATCAATTGCTGCTTCTCCACCTGGCTGTCATCCTGTCCTATCATCACCATCAGAGCTCCCAATAGCAAGTCCCTTTCTATCACGGAATCTAGTATCTTTAAGGGCTGCCTTGGTGGCTCAGATGGTAAAGAATCTACCTGCAATGAAGGAGACCTAGGTTCTCTCCCTGGGTTGGGAAGATCCCCTGGAGAAGGAAATGTCAATCCACTCCTGTATTCTTGCCCGGGAAACCTCATGGACAGAGGAGCCTGGCTGGCTATAGTTTATGGGGGTCACAAAGAGTTGGACATGACTGAGCGACTAACAGTTTCAGGTTTCAGGAAGATATCTGCTACCTGTGATATTGTGAACAAGGAAAAACAAATCTTTGCTAATTTTGCTGTAACAATGAAAAAGTACTAGCCACAGTGCTTGGTCATTGCATAGTTAAAAGAGAAAAGGGATTAAATTTGGACAATGAGATATTTTGTGAGAAAGACCGCATTCTCATAACTTTTATTACAATATATTGTTTTATAATATATTGCTTTAATTGTCATTTTTATTATTATTCTTGTTAGTCTCTTATAATGTATTATTCATAAATTACACCATAGGTATATTTATATTTGTCATATCATTTATATATAAATTATATGGTAAAGTGCTTCCTTTACATGCAAAGGTATTAATAAAAATTTTTGACTTCCTAAAGAAAGGGAAAAAAATATGTATGGTGAGGTTGCTAAGATCTACAGTAGGAAATTATACCTATGGTATAATTTATAAATAAGACATCATAAGAGACTAACAACTATAATGTGTATATATAGGAGAAAAGAATACATATAACTTTCAGGTATCTTTAGGGGTCTTGCAACATATTCCCCAAGATAAGAGGAGACTACTGTAGACGCAAGCCCAACCCCCACCGAAAACACTTATGATGCTCACTTACATATTAAAGTTTTTAGGAAGCTTTTTAGCTAAGCCACTGCATTCTATTTATTGAATCTAAGGTTATACAGACTTTCAAGTTACAGAATTGCTATTAACACCTAGGAACATTCATTCAGATATATCCATCTGAATACAGAGTTCCAAAGAATAGCAAGGAGAGATATGAAAGCCTTCCTAAATGAACAATACAAAGAAATAGAGGAAAACAATAGAATAGGAAAGATTAGAGAACTCTTCAAGAAACTTAGAGATAACAAAGGAATATTTCATGCAAGGATGAGCACAAAAGGACCGAAAAGGTATGGACCTAACAGAAGCAGATAATTTTAAGAAGAGATGACAAGAATAAACAGAAGAACTGTAAATAAAAGATCTTAATGACCTAGATGACCATGATGGTATGATCAGTCACTTAGAGCCAGATATCTTCCAGTGTGAAGTCAAGTGGGTCACAGGAATCATCACTACGAGCAAAGCTAGTGGAGGTGATGGAATTCCGGTTGAGTTATTTCAAATCACAAAGTTGTTGCTACGGAAGTGCTACACTCAATATGCCAGCAAATTTGGAAACTCAGCAGTGGCCATAGGCCTATAAATGTCAGTTTTTAATCCAATCCCAAAGAAGGCAATGCCAAAGAATGTTCAGACTACCACACAATTGTACTAATCTCCACACTAGTAGAGAAATGCTCCAAATTCTCCAGTTCAGCCTTCAACAGTGTGTGAACCAAGAAATTTCATATGTACAAGCTGCATTTAGAAAAAGCTGAGGAGCCAGAGATCAAAACTACCAATATCCGTGGGATCACAGAAAAAGCAAAAGAATTCCAGAAAAACATATCAGTCAGTTCAGCCGCTCAGTCGTATCCGACTCATTGCAACGTCATAAACCATAGCACGCCAGGCCTCCCTGTCCATCACCAACTCCTGGAGTCCACTCAAACCCATACCCATTGTGTTGGTGATGCCATCCAACCATCTCAACCTCTGTTGTCCCCTTCTCCTCTTGCCTTCAATCTTTCCCAGCATGAGGGTCTTTTCAAATGAGTCAGCTCTTCGCATCAGGTGGCCAAAGTATTGGAGTTTGTTTCAAAATCAGTCCTTCCAATGAACACCCAGAACTGATCTCCTTTAGGATGGACTGGTTGATTTCCTCACAGTCCAAGGGACCCTCAAGAGTCTTCTCCAACACCACAGTTCAGAAGCATCAATTCTTCCGTGCTCAGCTTTCTTTATAGTCCAAGTCTCACATCCATAATGACTACTGGAAAAATCATAGCCTTGACTAGATGGACTTTAGTTGGCAAAGTAATATCTCTGCTGTTTAATATGCTGTCTAGGTTGGTCATAACTTTCCTTCCAAGGAGTAAGTGTCTTTTAATTTCATGGCCTCAGTCATCATCTGCAGTGATTTGGGATCCCAGAAAAATAAAGTTAGCCACTGTTTCCACCATTTCCCTCTCTATTTCCCATGAAGTGATGGGACCAGATGCCATGATCTTCGTTTTCTGAATATTGAGCTTTAAGCCAACATTTTCACTCTCCTTTTTCACTTTCATCAAGAGGCTCTTTAGTTCTTCTTCACTTTCTGCCATAATGGTGGTGTCATCTGCATATCTGAGGTTATTGATACTTCTCCCGCAGATTGATTCCAGCTTGTTCTTCCTCCAGCCCAGTGTTTCTCATGATGTACTCTTCATATAAGTTAAATAAGCAGGGTGACAATATACAGCCTTGACGCACTCCTTTTCCTATTTGGAACCAGTCTATCGTTCCATGTTCAGTTCTAACTATTGCTTCCTGACTTGCATACAGGTTTCTCAAGAGGCAGGTCAGGTGGTCTGGTATTTCCATCTCTTTCAGAATTTCACATAATTTATTCTTACCCACACAGTTAAAGGCTTTGGTATAGTCAATAAAGCAGAAATAGATGTTTTTCTGGAACTCTCTTGCTTTTTTGATGATCCAGCAGATGTTGGCAATTTGATCTCTGTTTCCTCTGCCTTTTCTAAAACCAGCTTGAACATCTGGAAGTTCACGATTAATGTATTGCTGAAGCCTGGCTTGGAGAATTTTGAGCATTACTTTACTAGCGTGTGAGATGAGTGCAATTGTGCAGTAGTTTGAGCATTCTTTGGCATTGCCTTTCTTTGGAATTGGAATGAAAACTGACCAGTTGGTGATGCCATCCAACCATCTCAACCTCTGTTGTCCCCTTCTCCTCTTGCCTTCAATCTTTCCCAGCATGAGGGTCTTTTCAAATGAGTCAGCTCTTCGCATCAGGTGGCCAAAGTATTGGAGTTTGTTTCAAAATCAGTCCTTCCAATGAACACCCAGAACTGATCTCCTTTAGGATGGACTGGTTGATTTCCTCACAGTCCAAGGGACCCTCAAGAGTCTTCTCCAACACCACAGTTCAGAAGCATCAATTCTTCCGTGCTCAGCTTTCTTTATAGTCCAAGTCTCACATCCATAATGACTACTGGAAAAATCATAGCCTTGACTAGATGGACTTTAGTTGGCAAAGTAATATCTCTGCTGTTTAATATGCTGTCTAGGTTGGTCATAACTTTCCTTCCAAGGAGTAAGTGTCTTTTAATTTCATGGCCTCAGTCATCATCTGCAGTGATTTGGGATCCCAGAAAAATAAAGTTAGCCACTGTTTCCACCATTTCCCTCTCTATTTCCCATGAAGTGATGGGACCAGATGCCATGATCTTCGTTTTCTGAATATTGAGCTTTAAGCCAACATTTTCACTCTCCTTTTTCACTTTCATCAAGAGGCTCTTTAGTTCTTCTTCACTTTCTGCCATAATGGTGGTGTCATCTGCATATCTGAGGTTATTGATACTTCTCCCGCAGTATTGATTCCAGCTTGTTCTTCCTCCAGCCCAGTGTTTCTCATGATGTACTCTTCATATAAGTTAAATAAGCAGGGTGACAATATACAGCCTTGACGCACTCCTTTTCCTATTTGGAACCAGTCTATCGTTCCATGTTCAGTTCTAACTATTGCTTCCTGACTTGCATACAGGTTTCTCAAGAGGCAGGTCAGGTGGTCTGGTATTTCCATCTCTTTCAGAATTTCACATAATTTATTCTTACCCACACAGTTAAAGGCTTTGGTATAGTCAATAAAGCAGAAATAGATGTTTTTCTGGAACTCTCTTGCTTTTTTGATGATCCAGCAGATGTTGCAATTTGATCTCTGTTTCCTCTGCCTTTTCTAAAACCAGCTTGAACATCTGGAAGTTCACGATTAATGTATTGCTGAAGCCTGGCTTGGAGAATTTTGAGCATTACTTTACTAGCGTGTGAGATGAGTGCAATTGTGCAGTAGTTTGAGCATTCTTTGGCATTGCCTTTCTTTGGAATTGGAATGAAAACTGACCTTTTCCAGTCCTGTGGCCACTGCTGAGTTTTCCAAATTTGCTGGCATATTGAGTGCAGCACTTTCACAGCATCATCTTTTAGGATTTGAAATAGCTGAAATCCCATGATCTCCACTAGCTTTGTTCATAATGATGCTTTCTAAGACCCACTTGACTTCACATTCCAGGATGTCCAGGACTAGGTGAGTGCGAGTGATCACATCTTCATGATTATCTTGGTTGTGAAGATCTTTTTTGAACAGTTCTTCTGTGTATTCTTGCCACCTCTTAATATCTTCTGCTTTTGTTAGATCCATACCATTTCTGTCCTATATCGAGCCCATCTTTGCATGAAATGTTCCCTTGGTATCTCTAATTTTCTTGAAGAGATCTCTAGTCTTCCCATTCTATTCTTTCCCTCTATTTCTCTGCATTGATTGCTGAGGAAGGCTTTCTTATCTCTCCTTGCTAGTCTTTGGAACTCTGCATTCAAATGGTTATATCTTTCCTTTTCTCCTTTGCTTTTCACCTCTCTTCTTTTCACTGCTATTTGTAAGGCCTTCTCACACAGCCATTTTGCCTTTTTGCATTTCTTTTTCTTGGGGATGGTCTTCTTCCCTGTCTCCTGTACAATGTCACAAACCTCTGTCCATAGTTCATCAGGCACTCTATCTATCAGATCTAGTCCCTTAAATCTATTTCCCACTTCCACTATATAGTCAGAAGGGATTTGATTTAGGTCATACCTGAATGGTCTAGTAGTTTTCCCCACTTTCTTCAATTTATAGTCTGAATTTGGCAATAAAGAGTTCATGATCTGAGCCACAGTCAGCTTCTGATCTTGTTTCGTTGACTGTATAGAGCTTCTCCATCTTTGGCTGCAAAGGATATAATTAATCTGATTTCATTGGTGGTGTCCATGTGTAGAGTCTTCTCTTGTGTTGTTGGAAGAAGGTGTTTATTATGACCAGTTCATTTTCTTGGCTAAACTCTATTAGCTTTTGCCCTGCTTCATTCTGTATTCTGAGGCCAAATTTGCCTGTTACTCTGGGTGTCTCTTGACTTCCTACTTTTGCATTCCAGTCACCTATAATGAAAGGACATCTTTTTGGGGTGTTAGTTCTAGAAGGTGAAGAAGGCAATGGCATCCCACTCCAATACTCTTGGCTGGAAAATCCCATGGACAGAGGAGACTGGTACGCTGTAGTCCAAGGGGTCGCTAAGAGTCGGGCACAACTGAGCGACTTCACTTTCACTTTTCACTTTCTCCACTGCATTGGAGAAGGAAATGGGAACCCACTCCAGTATTCTTTCCTGAAGAATCCCAGGGACAGAGGAGCCTAGTGAGCTGCCATCTATGGGGTCGCACAGAGTCGGACACAACTGAAGCGACTTAGCAGCAGCAGCAGCAGCAGCAGTTCTAGAAGGTCTTGTACGTCTTCAGCAACAGTTCAATGTCAGCTTCTTCTAAAAAAAGAGCCTACTTCTGTGTTACTGACTACTTTGACTGTAAATCACAACAAACTCTGGAAAATTCTTAAGGAGATGGGAATACCAGACCACCTTACCTGCCTTCTGAGAAACCTGTATGCAGATCAGGAAGCAACAGTTAGAACTGGACATGGAACAATGGAATGGTATCAATTTGGGAAAGGAGTATTTCAAGGCTGTATATTGTTACCCTGCTTATTTAACTTACAAACAGAGTACATCATGCAAATGCAGGCTGGACGAAGCCTAACCTAGAATCAAGAGTGCTGGGAGAAATATTAATAACCTCAGATATGCAGATGATACCATTTGAATCACAGAAATTGAAGAGGAACTAAAGAGCCTCTTAATGAAAGTGAAAGAGGAGAGTGGTAAAGCTTCTTAAAATACAACAGTCAGAAAACTAAGATCTTGCAATCTAGTCCCATCACTTCATGGCAAATAGATGGGGAAACAATGAAACAGTGAGAGATTTTATTTGCTTGGGCCCCAAAATCACTGCAGTTGGTGCCTGTAGCCATTAAATTAAAAGACGCATCCTTCTTGGAAGAAAAGTTATGACCAGCCTAGACAGCATATTCAAAAGCAGGGACATTACTTTGCCAACAAAGGTCCATTGAGTCAAAGCTATGGTTTTTCCAGTAGTCATGTATGGATGTGAGAGTTGTAGTATAAACAAATCTGAGCACTGAAGAATTGATGCTTTTGAAGTGTGGTGTTGGAGAAGACTCTTGAGAGTCCCTTGGATTGCAAGGAGATCCAAACAGCAAATTCTAAAGGAAATCAGTCCTTAGTGTTCATTGGAAGGACTGATGCTGAAGCTGAAACCCCAATACTCTGTCTTCCTTATACAAAGACCTGGTTCATTAGACAAGACCCTGATGCTGGGAAAGACTGACAATAGCTATTTCCACACAATTATCAACCTTATAATTGATGTTTTTGAAGTATGAATTGGCAGTGAAGAAATGATGCTGTTGAGCTCTGGTGTTGGAGAAGACTCTTGAGAGTCCCTTGGACTGCAAGGAGATCAAACCAGTCCATCCTAAAGAAAATCAGTCCTGAATACTCATTAGAACGACTGATGCTGAACTTGAAGCTCCAGTACTTTGGCTACCTGATGAGAAGAACTGACTCACTGGAAAAGACCTTGATACTGGGAAAGACTGAAGGCAGGAGAAGGGGACATCAGAGGATAAGATGGTTGGATGGCATCACTTACTCTATGGATGTGAGTTTGAGCAAGCTCTGGAAGATGGTGAAGGACAGGGAAGCCTGGTGTGCTGCAGACCATGGTGTTGCAAGGAGTCCAACACAACGGAGAGATTGAATAACAGCAACAATCAATCCCATTGGCTCCAGAATCATTATCAAGTGTTTGGGGTATCAGTAGAAGTTATCAAATCTAAGCTATTTATATTATGGAAATTTTCTACCTATTTTGTTCCTTTATTTAAAATCTTGCAGAAGTTCTAAAGACTCATGAAGGAAGTTCTGTACAAAAATCACAAGCTTCTTATTTTGGGATGATTAAAAATAAGATCTATGGAATATTTATTTCCTATTCTAGATAATGACATTAAGTAAAACCTGCTTCTTTGAAACTGATGCTGTGATATTACCTAAGTGGAAGTTTAAACACTGCAAGAGTAACTATACAAAAAGTTCCCAGTTTAAACATTCCAAGAGTACAGCTATGAAAGTGAAAAAAACTCTCATGTGTTAAACAGTAGGTCATGTTAATGTTGTCCTGAATATAGCATAGAAGTGAAAAAAATAAAAGATTGAGGGCAGGAGGAGAAGGCGTTGACAGAGCATGAGATGGTTGGATGGCATCACTGACTCAATGGACATAAGGTTGATCAAGCTCCAGAAGTTGGTGAAGGACAGGGAAGCCTGGGGTGCTGCAGTCCATGGGGTCACAGACCATAATATGGGACCATGACATTCTAAATATTTTAAATGAAAGGAATTTGTAAAGTAGCATAAAGAGGATGGTAATTCTGACTTCTCCTCTGCTCTTCTTCTATAAAACAGGTTATAGAACCATCCAGAGAGAAGTGCCCTCCTCCTGGAGGAAAGGAGCATCCTTATATCCAAAGATAAAGAGATGTTCAGAAGATTCTGGACAAACAGGCCTTCCTAAGTTTGCCCCAGTTTATAACACTTATCTGTATTCCTGGATCTATCATGTATCTTTACACCAGTCACTCTTCAGCAAATCTAGCATAAAATACTAATCTGCTATTTCTTTGGGTCTTGTTTTAGTCCTATGCAGGTTCTTGTGTCATGTAAAACTTGCATTAAATAAATTTGTATGCTTTTCTCCTGTTAATCTGTCTCTATCACTTTAATTTTCAGATCTAGCCAGGGACTCTAAGTGAGTAAAGGAAAATGCTTTCATCCCCTACTCTGGTAAACCAATATTGACCTGTTGTTACTAATTGGCAAACCTTAGTTATCATGATTAAGATTAAGAAGAGGTGACAAGAATACACAGACGACTACAAGCCTGACATCCTGGAGTCTGAAGTCAAGTGGGCCTTAGGAAACATTACTACAAATGAAGCTAGTGGAGGTGATAGCATCCCAGGTGAACGATGTAAAATCCTAAAAGATGATGCTATTAAAATGCTGCACTCAGTGTGTCAGCAAATTTGGAAAACTCAGCAGTGGCAAAAAGACTGGCAAAGTCAGTTTTCAGTCCAGTTTCAAAGAAGAGCGATGCCAAAAATGTTCAAACTACCATATAATTGTGCTCATTTCACATGCTAGCAAGGTTATGCTCCAAAATCCTTCAAGCTATGCTCAGCAGTACAGGAACTGAGGACTTCTAAATTTACAAGCTGGGTTTAGAAATGGCAGAGGAACCAAAGATCAAATTGCCTACATCACTTGGGTCATAGAAAAAGCAAGGGCATTTCAGAAAAACATCTACTTCTGCTTCAGTGACTACACTAAAGTCTTTTTGGGAGAAATTCAATAGCCCCAGATATGCAGATGATACCACCCTTATGACAAAAAGCAAAGAAGAACTAAAAAGCCTCTTGATGAAAGTGAAAGAGGAGAGTGAAGAAGTTGACTTAAAACTCAACATTCAGAAAACTAAGATCATGGCATCTGGTCCCATCACTTAATAGCAAATAGATGGAGAAACAATGGAAACACTGACAGATTTTATTTTGGGGGCTCCAAAATTCACAGATGATGACTGCAGCCATGAAATTAAAAGATGCTGGTCCTTGGAAGAAAAGCTATGACCAACCTAGACAGCATATTGAAAAGCAGAGACATTACTTTGCCAACAAAGGTCTGTCTAGTCAAAGCGATGGTTTTTCCAGTAGTCATGTGTGGGTGTGAGAGTTGGACTATAAAGAAAGCTGAGTGCTGAAGAATTGATGCTTTTGAACTGTGGTGTTGGAGAAGACTCTTGAGAGTCTTTTGGCTGCAAGGCAATCAAATCAGCAAATCCTAAAGGAAATCAGTCCTGAATATTCACTGGAAGGACTTATGCTGAAGCTGAAACTTCAATACTTTGGCCACCTGAAGCGAAGAAGTGATTCACTGGAAAAGACCCTGATACTAGGAAAGATTGAAGGCAGGAGGATAAGGGGACAACAGAGGATGAGATGGTTGGATGGCATCACCGACTCAGTGGACATGAATTTGAGCAAGCTCCAGGAGTTGGTGATGGACAGGGAGAGCTGGTGTGCTGTAGTCCATGAGGTAGCCAAGGGTAGGACACAACTGAGCAACTGAACTGAACTGAAAGTCATTGTGTGGAACACAACAAATGGTGGAAAATTCTTAAAGAGACAGGAGTATCAGACTATCCTACCTGTCTCTTGAGAAACTTGTAAGTGGGTCATAAAGCAACTGTTAGAACTGGGCATGGAACAAATTCCTGGTTCAAAATCAGGAGAGTAGTACGACAAGCCTGTATAATGTCACCCTACTTGTTTAACTTACATGCAGACTATATCAAGTGAACTGCCAGGCTGGATGAATCACAAGCTGGAATCTAGACTGATGGGAGAAATAGCAACAACTTCAGGTATGTAGATGATACCCCTCAAATGGCAGAAAATGAGGAGAAACTAAAAAGCCTCTTGATGAAGGTAAAAGAGAAGACTGAAAAGGCTGGCTTGAACTCAACATTCAAAAAGCTAAAATGACACCCAGTTCCATCACTTCATGGTAAATTGAAGGGGAAACAGTAGAAGCAGTGACAGATTTTATGTTCTTGAGCTCCAAAATCATTGTAGATTGTACCCATGAAATTAAAAGATTATGGTCCTTGGAAGGAAAGCTATGAGAAACCTGTGTGTATGCTAAGTAGCTTCAGTCATATCTGACTCTTTGCAACCTTGGACCATACCACCAGGCTCCTATGTCCATGGAATTCTCTAGGCAAGAGTACTGGAGTGGGATGCCATGCTCTCTCTCCTACAGGGGATCTTCCTGATCAGGGATCAAACCTATGTCTCTTGTGTTTCCTGCATTGGGAAATGGGTTATTTACCACTAGTGACACCTGAGAAGCCCCAAACCTAAACCGTATATTAAAAAGTAGAGACTTCACTTTGCTGACAAAAGTTTGTATAGTCAAAGCTATGGTTTTTCCAGTAGTCACTTACGGACATGAGTTGGACTATAAAGAAGGCTGAGTGCCAAAGAATTGATCCTTCAAGTTGTGGTGCTGGAGAAGCCTCTTGCGAGTCCCTTGGATTGCAAGGAGATCAAACCAGTCAAGCATAAAGGAAATCAATCCTGAATATTCATTGGAAGGACTCATGCTGAGGCCAAAGCTTCAGTACTTTTGCCACCTCATGCAAAGAGACAAATCGCTGGAAGAGACCTTGACTCTGGGAAAGACTGAAGGCAAAAGGAGAATGGTGCAGCAGAGGATGAGATGGTTAGATCACATCACTTACTAAATGGACATGAATTTGAGGAAACTCCGGAAGACTGTGGAGGGCCAAGGAGCCTGACGTGCTGTGGTCCATGGGGTCTCAAAGAGTCAGACATAAGCCAGCAACAGAAAAGCAACAAAGTTATCCTGCTTGCACTTGTTCCACACTGTTTAGTTCTCTCTCCTCTCCCCTTGGTGGTGGTGGTTTAGTTGCTAAGCTGTGTCCAACTCTTGTGGCCCCATGGACTGTAGCCCCCCAGGCTCCTCTGTCCATGGGATTCTCCAGGCAAGAATAATGGAGTGGGTTGCCATTTCCTTCTCCAGGGGATCTTCCCAACCCAGGAATCAAACCCGAGTCTCCAGCCTTGCAGGCAGAGTCTTCACTGGCTGAGCTACAAAGGAGAACTCTCCCCTCCTCTTACCTCTTCCTTTATTCTTTCACTGTGGTCATTTCATTAATTACTCACTTTCAAACAAAAGCAAATGGTTAACCAGAGCAAAGTAAACAAACCTACAAAAATTATGACTCAATTTTTGCAACTCAATTTTAAAGATACATTACCCAGTTTAAAAAAAAAATGAGAAAAGGATCTAAATAAATATTCTCCAAAATGAGAAACAGAAATGACCAACAAGCACATGTAAAGATGCTCACCATCTCTAAGATTGGGTAAATGCAAATGAGATATCAACTCATATCTAGTATACGGTTATAAACAAAAAGACAAATAATCACAGGTGTTGCTGAGGATAGGGAGAAACTGGAATTGTAATGCTCTGCTGATGTGTGTGTGTGTGTGTTAGTCATTCAGTCATGTCTGACTCTTTGTGACCCCACTGACTGCTGATAAGAAAGTAAAAAGTGCAACTCTTTGTGTACACAATCTGGAGCTTCCTTAAAATTTAAACTCAGAGTTATCATATGATACCTTCCTTGGTATATAGCAGAGAGAAATGACATGGGAGAGAGGCAGCAAAGATACCACAGATGTAAATGTCAGAACTGATCGACCCATCCTCATTTTAGGAAGGTGAACAAATCCTGAGGGATACCTAAAAGAAAACCCACATCTGGAGACATAACAGTGAAACTGCAGCAAGATGCCGTAAAAATGTTGTTTTGCAGTCACTAAGTTGTGTCTAGCTCTTTGTGACCCTGTGGACTGCAACACACCAGGCTTCCTTGTCCTTTGCTATCTCCCAGAGCTTGCTCAAACTCATGTCCATTGGATCGATGATTCCATCCAACCATCAAATCCTCTGTCGCCCCCTTCTCCTCCTGCCCTCAATCTTTCCCAAGACCAGTGTTTCTGCCAATGAATTGGCTCGCTGCATCAGGTGGCCAAAGCACTGGACCTTCAGCTTCAGCATCAGTTCTTCCAAGGAATATTCAGGATTGATTTCCTTTAGGATTGACTGGTTTGATGTCCTTTCTGTCTAAGGGAGTCTTCTCCATCAGCACAGTTCAAAAGCATCAATTCTTCAGCGCTCAGCCTTCTTTATGGTCCAATTCTCACATCTATTCATGACTACTGGAAAAACCACAGCTTTGACTATACAGATCTTTGTTGCTAAGTGATATCACTGCTTTTTAATATGTGCCTAGGTTTGTCATAGCTTTTCTCCTAAGGAGCAACCAGAAGAAAAGGTAACTTCAGGTAGAGCAACTGGACTGACAGCCAACTTGTCAACAGCTTCAGTGGGTCCCAGACTGTGGGAGATCCTTGTCATTGTGCCAAGAGGTAACCAGTGTCAACCCAGAATAAGAGCCCAGTGAATCTTTCAGTATAAAAGATAAAATTAAGTTATTTTCATTAAAAAGAAAAGGTAAATGTTTAATAATAGATCCTAACTAGGGAAATTTGTACAGAATGTTCCATGCAGAAGGAAAATAATTTCAAATGCAAATGAAAAATCAGAGACACATAAAGAGGCAAGCTAAGAAACCAGTAAATATACAAGTGAGTTTAAATAAGTGTTGATTATATTAAAATACCTATTTGTGGGGCTAAAGAAGATAAAAATAAATAAATATTGGATATTGGCTCAAATTTGAATGTTTAACATTTTTATTATTTAAGACAAATATAAAGATGTTGATTAAATAAGAATTAAGTATTAGGTTAAAATTTCCAAGATAACAAAGAGATTAGAGAAAAGAATACAATATGCAAATTCAAACTAACTCAACAGGGAAGAGAAAAAGAATAAACCTGGAAAAACTGAGACAAATATAGAGCAGTGAAACATGAATGATTGTAGCTAATTGCATCAACATAAATAAATTGCAAGTAGCGCTACTGAATGAAAAATCAAGTTTCACAGGAATGTATACAATATGATTTCGTTTATAGTCAGTGTGATTTTTTGTCAAAGGCTCCTAAAACATGTAAAATTAAACAACATATTTTTAGAGATTTTTGGTTTGTAGTACAACTATAAAGAGAAGGATGGGAAAAATAAGCATGGAATTCATAACAGCGGTTATTGCTGGGCAAGAAAAGCTGGCGATGGGGTGGGATACACAGACAGCTTCCAA
This sequence comes from Aepyceros melampus, assembly GCA_006408695.1. Lineage (NCBI taxonomy): Eukaryota > Metazoa > Chordata > Mammalia > Artiodactyla > Bovidae > Aepyceros > Aepyceros melampus. The sequence goes on along the minus strand of SJXQ01001345.1, from coordinate 316,358 downwards.
GATAGGTGAGCTGGTGGTGTTCATGTCTGTGCTTAGTCGCACAGTCATTTCCAACTCTGCGACCCCATGGACTGTAGCCTGCCGGCTTCTCTGTCCATGGGATTTTCCAGACAAATATACTGGGGTGGACTGCTACTTCCTTCTTTAGGGGATCTTCCTGACCCAGGGGCTGAACCCACACCTCCTGCATCTCTGGCACTGCGTGTGGGTTCTTTACCACTGCACCACTTGGGGAGCCCCATTTTATTAGTATTCTTTGAATATTTTATATGTATTATAAACATTTCAGTATATATTCAAAACAAAATTAAAAGCATGTGTATGCAAGTACAAACACACACAGACACACACACTACTATGCTGTTCTGTGCCGGGTCAGATTGTTCCTGGAGAAAAATGCCTTTATTTGTAGAAACCTTAGTTTAAGGAGACAAATGAACACAATCTGAAAAAATAAAAGTCATCATGTCAGGGAGGTGTCTAGAAATCAGAGGGCATTGGAAATAGCGTTACATGAACTAATGGCAGTTTTCCCATCAAAGAGTGGAGAAGTTAAATGGCTTCAGGATGCTTTATATAGCATTTAGGTGATTTTTATAGCATGTAGATGCTTTCTACAGTCAACTGGTTAGACGGATCCATGGAAAACATTAGTATTGATCCATGGCAATTTATGAAGTCATATAGATTTGGGTTTATTAAAGGGCAGACATTCTGCTCTCTATCTCAGACACGGTCCAGAGTTGAAATTTGGCAACTCAGGAAGAGTTAAAATATTTGCATAAGGACAGATTTAGCCTTCTTATGAGATTTTTGGTGTTAGTAACTTTTGAAACACCTTATAGTCAGTCTTTGGAGAAGGAAATGGCAATCCACTCCACAATTCTTGCCTGGAGAAATCCGTGGACAGAGGAGCCTGGAGGGCTACAATCCATGGGGTTGCAAAGAGTTGGCCACGACTGAGAGACTCAGCACATAATCAATGTTCAGGCTTCCCAGGTGGCACTAGTGGTAAAGAACCTACCTACAAATACAAGAGAGGTAAGAAATGTGGGTTTGATCCCTGGATCAGGAAGATCTCCTGGAGGCAAGCATGGCAACGCATTCAGTACTCTTGCCTGAAGAATGCCATGGACAGAGAAGCCTGGAGGGCTATAGTCCATGGGGTTGCAAAGACTGGAAACGACTGAAGCCACTTAGCATGCCTGCATGCATAGCCAATCTTCAGATATGAAAATTTCCCTTTGGGTCACTTTATACTTCCTGGAAACATCTCTCTTGCTTTACAGATATCAGGCTTTCAGAGGCTGTCCAGAACTATGTTTTACATTTTTTTATATCCATATGGTCATTTTTCACATGATATTTCTACAATAGCCTGCAATTCTCTGGTTTCCTCTTTGATAGTGGAACTCCTAATTATGGATGCTTGATGCAGCAAAAACAGCAAACATATAGGGTTTTCTTTTTCTTACTTAACAATGTCTGCAGGTTTGTAGGGCTGTTACAGCTGTTTAGGGTTCTGGGTTTTAGGTTTTTCTGCTCTGATATTTTCACACTGTGAATTTTGTCTCCATGATCACAAGATGGTTACCAGACCTCTATTTTTCATTTGAATGAGATTGGAATAACACAGAAAAGTATTCTCAGAATTCTTTATTTTTTTCATTCATGGAAGGAGGTTCTCCATAGTGTTTTCTGCTTATCGACCAGTGGTAGTTCATGGTCTATCACATTTCAGAAATGATTAGGAAAATAAAGTATTTTTCGTTCAAGTCTTACTGTGGAGGGAGGTGGAAAGAAAACACACTGCAGTGATGAGACAGTTAGAGTTTGGGTCCTTTTTCCTGCCATAAAAACTCAGACCAAAGACAGTATTGATTCAGTCTTGAGAAACTGTTAACAGTTAACATACCATGTTGGTTTTTACTTTATGCAGACTGGCTGATTTACTTTAAAATGTAATCTATAGTGAAGGTAAAATGTCTATAAAGAAACACTGATGAGTGCAAAGAGGAAGATGAATTTTGCAATATCAAGTTTTAAACAAAACACTTAAATTATTTAATAAGGTCTATGGGCTTCCCTTGGGGCTCAGCTGGTAAAGAATCTGCCTGCAATGTGGGAGCCTGGGTGTGACCCCTGCATTGGGAAGAACCCCTGGAGAAGGGAAGGGCTACCCACTCCAGTATTCTGGCCTAGAAAATTCCATGGACTGTATAGTTCATGGGGCCGCAAAGAGCAACTTCTACTTTCACGTTCATGGAGCTTATTTAAGAATATATGAAATCAGACAGCTGCATTATAAGCTATAAACACTTTAACTGAGAAACATAAAATCAATCCATCCTATTTCAGAAATGTCTTGATTTGTCTTAATCAATCATTCTTAAATCATTCCCGATGAAGCTCTCAGTTCAATGCATTTATAAATCATGATTGTACAAAGGTCACTGGATGGCTGCTCCATGCCACCACCAGTAGTAAGAAGGCCATCAATATTTTCAGAACTTAACACATTTGCAAACAAAAACAAAAGAGCTTAAAAAGTTTATTCAGTCTCAATGGCAACTCAATGTGTTTATACATGTAAAGTGTTTAAAATAGTCTGTACACTTGCTAAATGTTAGCTACTGTGATTTTTCTTATGCTCATGAAGCAAACAATGCTTTATCAAAAAAGGATGTGGGGAAAAAAAGGCTATTCCAAAGCCAATCTGCTCAAGAAAATATGTCTGTTGTTCATTTCATCACTCTAAACAAGTGGGACATTAGGTTTTTGGCAAGTTGGAGTGGGGTATATTTATGATGAAATGGATTCATACAATTCCAATTACACTTGAAGTGAAGTGAAGTCGCTCAGTTGTGTCCGACTCTTTGTGACCCCATGGACTGTAGCCCACCAGGCTCCTCAGTCCATGGGATTCTCCAGGCAAGAGTACTGGAGTGGGTTGCCATTTAGCAAGACATTTATGACCAATAATTATTAGCAAACTTAATCAAAGAGCACACAGTTCCCAAGCAAAAATACTACCTCCATTTCCACAAAAAAAAGCAATGCAATGCCATACAGTGAGAGGAACTTGTAAAAGCCTTCCTCCTTGATCATCTGACCTGTTTTCTCCCCATGAAGAAACATACAAACTGCACTGAGTTTGTGGTATCATTTCACTTCCCAATTAAGACTGTCATCCTGTCCACATAGGGCATCTTTCTCTATTAGTTCACCAGAAATAAAAATATTTAGGGGAGGGAAAGAACACACACTAATATAACAACAAAAACTAGCATTTCCAGAACAAATATCACTTGAAAAAGTGATTCGACAAAAATTCTATGTGAATAACACCTGTGAATAGCAACCCTATGTGATAGGTATTTCCATAATCATGATTACTATTTTGAGATGAGTAAATTGATGCTTAGAGGGATTAAGTGACTTGTTAGAAATTATCCTGTAATTGGTGGAGGCAGAACTACTTACACGCTATGCCATGTAGCTTTAAAGTAAAATAATTTTTTGTTGTATGACAGTTCTATGAACCTGCTTTCATAATTGGAGATAGATCTCTCACTAGGGATGCTGTTTATATGGACACATAATGTTCTTAGCACTCTGCAAGATTCTGGAAGTTCGAGATCAGTTCAGTTCAGTCGCTCAGTAGTGTCCGACTCTTTGCGACCCCATGAACCACAGCACGCCAGGCCTCCCTATCCATGACCAACTCCGGAGTCAACCCAAACCCATGTCCACTGAGTTGGTGATGCCAATCCAACCATCTTATCTTCTGTCGTCCCCTTCTCCTCCTGCCCTCAATCTTTTCCAGCATGAGGGTCTTTCCAAATGAGTCAGCTATTTGAATCAGATAGCCAAAGTATTGGAGTTTCAGCTTCAACATCAGTCCTTCCAATAAACACCCAGGACTGATCTCCTTTAGAATGGACTTGTTGGATCTTCTCTTAGTCCAAGGGATTCTCAAGTGTCTTCTCCAACATCACAGTTCAAAAGCATGAATTTTTCTGTGCTCAGTTTTCTTTATAGTCCAACTCTCACACCCATACATGACCACTGGAAAAACCATAGCCTTGACTAGACAGACCTTTGTTGGCAAACTAATGTCTCTGCTTTTTAATATACTGTCTAGGTAAAAAGCCCTCAATCTTGAGATCACCTTCTCAAGACTGGGCAAAATCAATGAACTGTAAAGACCTTATTGTAAGTCCTCTGATGTAGTCAAATATTGTGGGCAGCTATTAAAACACAGACTAATTAAAATTCAGTAAAATAAAATTTCAGTTTCGCAGTTACACTAGCCACATTTCCAGTGCTCAGTACTCACACGGGGCAGTGGTCACTGCTTTGGACAATGCAGATATGGAATATTTTAACTGCTGCAGAAAGTTCTATGAAAAGGCACTGCTCGAGGGCCTTGGGACTCATGGTTGCTCTGAGCATCGTCTCATCACCTGGCAGCTGGTTAATCTTGAAGAATCTCAGGCCCCAAACCAAACCTACTGAATCAGAACAATTGCAAAAGCCCCCAGCAATTCCTATGAATGTTCAAATCCTAAATGGTGTGTTTTATAGAAAAGCTTAAATCTTTCCCCACTCAAACCAAGTAAAATATGTGAGATGGTGAGTGGGTGGAAGAGGGCAGCAGTGAGGAATATTTAGAGGACTATAGAGGACTTTATATCCAGAACAAACACTAGAAGATCAATAATAACAGCCTTCTCTGGTGGTCCAGTGGCTGATAATCCACATGCCAATGCAGGGGATATGGGTTTGACTCGTGGTCCAGGAGGATTCCCCATGTTGCAGAGCAACTGGGCCTGTGTGCAAAGATTACTGAGCCTGTGCTCTGGATCCTGTGAGCCGGAACAACTGAGCCCACACACCACAACTACTGCCTAAAGCCCATGCTCTGCAACAAGAGAGGCCAGCCCAGTGAGAAGCCTGAGCACCTCAGCTGGAGAGCAGCCACCTCTCACTGCAACTGGAGGGGCCCGTGCTCAGCAGTGAAGACCCAGCTCAGTTAAATAAATAAATAATTTTTTTTTAAAAGGTCAGTAATAGCATATCAAGCAGCAAACAGAAACTTTGCTCATGTTAAAAGCAATCACTTCTTGTGGACAGAATTTTGAACTGGAATGATGCTAAAGCTGAAACTCCAGTACTTTGGCCACCTCATGCAAGAGTTGACTCATTGGAAAAGACCCTCATGCTGGGAGGGATTGGGGGCAGGAGGAGAAGAGGACGACCAAGGATGAGATGGCTGGACGGCATCACGGACTCGAAGGACATGAGTCTGAGTGAACTCCAGGAGTTGGTGATGGACAGGGAGGCCTGGCGTGCTGCGATTCATGGGGTCGCAAAGAGTCGGACACGACTGAGCGACTGAACTGAACTGAACTGATCTGATCTGAGATGAATGCAATCAAGCCATCTACAGTTGTAGAGCAGTGCCCTGATTGCCTTAAAGGCAGTCTTATCATCTGGCCATACTTTTGATTCAGTGATGGCCATGTTGTTGTTCAGTCACTCAGTCCTGTCTGACTCTGCGACACCATGGACTGCAGCACGGCAGGCTTCCCTGTCCTTCACCATCTCCCAGAGTTTGCTCAAACTCATGTCCATTTGAGTAGTGATGCCATCCAGCCATCTCATCCTCTACCACTTTTCCGTTAACAAAGAAGATCTGCACAAATAAGTCTTTTCTATCCATAGAGACCAAACGGGCTTAGGAACATAATACATTAGTTCACAAACATCTTCTAAACTAAGACTTACCAATGTAGCATTGGCATAATATGAATGTAATTCAGTTGTCTGATATTTACATTCATTAAACTTGGGGAAGATATTACATAGTAAGTTGATTACATGTCTTTCACGAATTCTAGGAAATCCTATTGGTGAATGTACTCTCATTCATCACTCCAAGGTAATTTTTAGAAACCCTGATTAAGAGTTGTACCATTCAAAGTAGTGGTTTGTGAAATAACCTTGAATATAGTGGGGGCATGTAGAAATGTTGTGACCTCCAGGGAAGATCATGGCATGCAACGGTTTCAATGACCTGAGGTCATCTGAGGTTCCTGGAACAATCTCAGTAGATAACTAACATGGTCACATTTTTCATGAGCATCATGGTAGCCACAATAAAAATGTTAAACAATATCACACACCGATTTCATAAAAGCATACTTAACTATATTCTCTTAATTCTTGAAACCTTATACTATATAAGAGCGTTTATTAGTGACCCTATATCAAGTCTGCACACAAAATTCAAGTGACCAGAACCTGGTAACAACAATAAAGGCAGGTGCAACACATAACAGACTAGAGTCTTAAGCATCACATTACAAAGGACCAAACCACAAAAGTCAATCAGTACTCAACGTCAATCATTTACTACATAACAATTCTCTAGGAACTATATTAATCCCTGTCCAAAGAATATGATCGAAAAGCAAAGGATGACTTCCAGACAGATGCACATTCGGATCCAATACAGTTACTATGCAAATACCTTATGATAAAATTAACTTGCGTGGCCAAAACTTTTTCTTGAGATAAGTAGACAGATTTCCATGATTTAGCTGCATAAGGGGTTTTTTGGTTCACATTGTAGCCCACTGTTTTCCTACAAAGATGGATATGAATAAATACCACTGTCACCTCCTTCCCTTCAAACCAATCACATTCTTCAGAGATACTGCTAGACTTAGCTTTGAAGCTGAAGCTGAAGCTCCAATACTTTGGCCACCTGATGCCAAGAGCTGACTATTGGAAAAGACCTTGATGCTGGAAAAAATTGAGGGCAAGAGGAGAAGGGGGTGACAGAACATGAGATGGTTGGGTGACATCACTGATTTGATGGACGTGAGTTTAAGCAAACTCATGGAAATAGTGAAGGACGATCTTTATATGGTGTGCTGCAGTTCAGGGAGTCACAAAGAGCCACGACTTAGCGACTAAAAAACAACATCAATGTAGCCTTATACCTCCATGTAAAATCTTGACAAGCAATTTACATTTTATCCTACATTGACTTTTAATTCTGTTGAAATAGAATCTAAACATTTCATAGAGTAGACACTATGTTATTCGAATATTTGGTAGAGTATGAAGCTTTATACAAACATTTCATGCAACTGAGTGATCTTTCTGGAGTGGATGGCACATTCTTATCACTGTTTTTAAGTAAGAAAAGTTATTTTTGAAGGTCAGATCTTTATCTGTAAAGGAAGAAGTTACATAAGAATTGAGAACTACAGTCTTACACATCTTTCATCTCAGGCAGGTGATGTCAGTGAGGTCATCACTGACCAAGCGGGACAAGCGGCAGGAATGGACTGTGGAACTCAAGTTCCCATTTCATCTGAGAATGGTGGGGTCTCCTAGTGCTTAAGGGTAAAGCTTTGGACATTTCTTTGGACAAGGAAATCTCCTTCCCCTTGGAATCAGCATGTCCAGACCTAGGTGGAGGTTCCCTTTCTATACATTAAGCAAAGCACTTATAATCGTTGACAGATAAAGAAGCTGGAACACTGGAATTTATCATTAAGTTGGAAGTGGAGGGAGTGAACACTTAATGAGCTAAAATGTTCATCTTCTCATTCAACAGATATTGATTGACCAGAGAAACTGAACATACAAACAGACAACAGCCAGACCATATATGACAAGACAGCTCTGACCACGAACTCTGTGGTAACCAGACCATGAAGCAAAACCAAAAACTCTGCAACAACTGGCTACAAACAATCACTATTTTGCCAATGACTTTCATCTTTCCTACTTATGTCCCCACCATCCTTCCAACTCAGGACCAACCAGAGGAAGCCAAGTGTGCACAACAGATGCCCATTTCTAGTCAGCTGAACTCCAGCTTCCCCATGCCCAGATCCTTCCAGAAAACCCTACCTGAAAACTTCTTTGTTTCACTGTAAAGGCTTCCTATTCTTCTGCCTGCCTTGGAGTCTCTGCCAAATACAAGTAATTGTTGCTGACACCCTTGCCAGGTCTAAATGAATAGTTTTCTTAATTCACATCTGCACAGTCTTCATTTATTTCCACAAACACATATTTAAAACAACTTTAAAAAGTGATCCTGAAAGTGAATGAAGAGAGTGATTTTACAAAGAGGGAAGGCACTCAGAGTGACACACAGGATGGCATGCTAAGGACAGTATTGATAGCTGAGTGTATCTGGAGGGTAAAGAGGTGTGTAGGGGGGTGTGTGTATGTGTGGTGTGCACACTTGAGCATATAAGCATGAGATGACTTTGAACAAAGGAGCCAGGAAGATCATGAAAGACTTTAATGACAAACTTGCAAGTCTATATACATTTATCCTCTAATTATAAGAACAGTGAAAACATTTAAATAGGAACTAATGGGATTTCATTTGAACTTATAAAATGTTACTGTAGCAACAGGATGGAGGATGGATGGATGGTAGGGAACCATGAGGTGCGTATGCCTAGGAAATCATCACTGTGGTCCAGAAGACAGATGCTAAAGACCTAAACATTGGCAGCAGTGATAGAAATGACACTTATGTTACAGACAAACAACGCCATGGTGCAGAGCGAACCAGAAGAAACCAAGAATTACTCCAGGTTTCTAGGCCACGTGCTCATGGAGAATAAAAACTTAGGAAGTAAATCCCAACAATAACTACGAACATCTGCTAAGTGGTAGAGGTGGGGCACAAGGTCGAGATGATGGAAGCCTGGAGAGCTCACATCACCCCTGAACAGGCTCCATCCCAGGCAGACTTAGATGCTGAATGACAATGGACAGTGCTCTACACGTCAAACCTCTTTCCCTTTGCTGGCGGAGGCGATATATACATAAATACATGTTCTTGTATAAGAGAATAATCGGTTAAGAAATCTAATGACCTCTACCAAGTCCAAGGGAGATAATTCTGGATAAAATGCACCATATATAAAGATAGTAAGATGTTTTTCTCTCCCTTCTATGCATGTTAATTCTTTTCTTTCATATTAGAATTTATTTAATTTTCCCTGTGTGAAGTACATGTTTTTAAAAGCAGAAAAACCTATTCCTTAACTGCTACTTCAAAGGGGGTGATCAGGTAAAAAGAAAATCACAGTGCCTTGTGAAGATAAGGCACTGGGACCAAACTAACATCACTGTCACTTACCAGAAAGAAGCAAAAAATTCACCTCAAATTTTTTGCTCAAAAAGCACAGCAAAGACCAGAATCTACTTAACACTGTGAATAAGCATATTAGCCATTTTTACTCATGCCTTTATCATTTCACTTGAAAAGAACTTTTTCTGCCCTGGGGGTGCAGGTTATTCTGTAAGAAACTAAGTAAAGGCAGATACTAAAAGTTTTTTTGTTTTATGGATTTTTTTTGGGGGGAGGGTTCCATGTTTCAAAGGAGAAGGATAGTATGGTAAGACATACAGCAAAATCTTTCTTTCTTATGAACAAGTCTTAATAAGCTAAGATTATGAGATAAATTCTTAATACTTTCCTCTTGGCCACTTTCAAACCTAATCTTTCGTTCCTTCTGCATCAATTGTGAAAGCAAGATCAGAATCATTGATTAAACTATAATATGCATTCCTCTAATTTACCATGCAATTTTGATTTTGATGTAAAAAGCCTTGATTTTGATGTACACATCATTTTGATTACTGTCCTGTCTTGATTACAATCCTTGAGCACAGATGAGAATTAATGCTTAGCACAAGGATGAGCACTTATGAAGGAAGCAGGCACTCTGCATAAGCATCCATCTGCGTGACGGTGGTGAGTGGGGACAAAGACCATCCACAGCCACTTCCCTCCCCGCTTGCTTCCCCACCGCATACCACAGAGCCACAGAACCAAGAGTTCCAGGTCTGAGATAACTTCAACCAGAGTGCAGTCAGAGGTGGACACTGCGGGCTTAGAAATATTTATTCTCTTTGGTTTTTTCTGCCTCTTCATCTGTGTACGGAAACAAATGCTACTCTTCCAGGGTTCACTGAACTGTGTTAACAGAACTTCCCACTGTAGAAGCTGGCTGTGTTCTGGCACATAAACCATTATTTGTTTTAGCTCAGACTCTCTTCTGTGATATTCCTGAAATACATCACCTATATGTTATTTCAACTCACATCTTCAGCATGCCAACATGTGCTTAGCACTTTTGAGAAACACCATAAATGTTTGGAAATTGAACTTCAATTTCCAAATGAGAATCTTGATACTTGCCCGAGATAATTAACTAATAGCAGAGCTGGGGTATGAATCTAATTCCTCTCCCTAAAATTGAATGTTTTTTCCAATAGGCTATATTGCATCTTTTTAAGTCATTTCAGCATATGTTCTCAAAGGGCTAACAAATTCCCAGGAGGGCCCTACTCATCTTTTACCTTGAACTTCCGGCTCTGGCAAAGAAGGTTAAGAGATGAGTGAAAATCATCTTCAGAAAAGAAAACTTAAAAAGAATAATCTCTTTCTACCAGAGAATATTTATTTCCTAGCAGAGGCATAAGAAAAGAGAGTTAAAGTTAAATGGAATGATGTTTTGCAAATTAGTAACCATCTGAAGTACAGTTGTTTCATGAATATTACCATTTAAGCAAAAATTCACCATTGAAATGGTTTCAGATTTTCCTAGTAGATCTCATTTTACTTGGTAGAAATTTTAAAAATACGACAGAACTCTAAAACTGAGTTGCAAAGAATATGCAGAGGATATCAATCCCCCAAAACATCTATATCACAGGATTTTTTTTTTTTTTTTGGATGAGGGAAAGAAATAAGGAAAGAAGGAAGGGAAGAAATTGCTCATAAGAAGTATAAGCTTTTTTTTAAAGAAGGCAAGCTCTTGCAGGTTTATAGGATAAGTCAGAAATAAGCAAGTCCACTTAAAATTTGTATCTAAATACAAATTACAATTGTTTCTTGTAACTAACTCTTTTATTTATCACAAGGTTAGAGTGCATTATTAAAAGGAAAATAACGTTTGATATGAACACAAAAAGATATAGCTGAATACAGAATCCATGAATGAATACCGTGTTTCAAAAATGAAGACTGTGTTACCACTGATGAGAAGCAAGCTTATGGTTTCTGTATTATTGCGAAGTTTAGTGTTCATCCAACTGCTGGGATACGTCTAGAGCACGGGGGCACGAGGCCCTTATCTCATCTTGCCCTTTGGTACACGTCTCCCACGGGCCTCGCGTCCAAATCTGTAAAGTATTTCCTTTAGGTACAAACTCTCTCTTTACAACTTAGCAGTGAAGTGATGAAGTCTAGTGTGGGGACTTCTACTAGTTGGGGTTATTCTAGTACCACAGTTCCTTCACAAAATGTTTGTCAACTGTCTGAGGTAGCATAGATACCAGGAACCAGTTCTTATTTTTACCCACTCCAGTATTCCTGCCTGGGGAATCCCATGGACAGAGGAGCCTGACAGTTCATGGGGTCGCAGAAAGTAGGACATGGCTAGCGACTAACACTTTCACTGAGTCATTAGTGGAGGATTAGTGGCGGATAGTAGAATTTCTCAAAGAAAATCTTCCAGCTAGATTCATTGTTGGCACAAAATGTAGAATCTCTGGTGGCTGCTTTACTAAAAACAGAGTCCTTAAAAAGAAACATGCTTTCTAAAGGCTAAGGGGAAAAGGCATGCATAATCCAGTATTCTTGAAGCATAAATCAAAGTCACCAGATACCAGAGCAGCAGAGGCTAAGGAAAGGAAAGATGAAAATAGTGGTACATTTGTAGAATTCTAACGTGACAAATGTGGACAAGCTTTATCACTCCAGAACTGTACTTTTTTCATGTAAGGAAAAAAAAAAAAAAACCATCTAAAAATGGTCCCAATGCAACGGAAGATAACACAGAGCCCAGAAATTTAGAAGAAAATAAATGATCCCAATGGATGCTTCTACCTGTTCATTAATTTCAGAGATTGACAAGAAATTGAAAGAAAAATACATGTGATGATTTTGTTCACTACTTCCAATAAAACTTTTTGTAGCTGTTTTAATCCATTAGATCAAGGTTTGAAGTATGTAGAAAGAGATTTGGCATTTTTCAAAAGAAATGAGAGCACAATCATTTCACCTACAATCTCTGACTCATCTAAGACCACAAAAGAAATAAATGGACAGTTTCAGGAGGGGGCTGGTAGGAAGCCTAGAAAAATGATCTTGAAATATTCCTGCTAAATCATTAGGCTTGTTGAAGACTTCAAAGGGTAAAGATTCTCTTTTATTGAATAATTGAATTCCAAAGAGCAAAGTTCAATATATTAACTATTATATAATTAGAGATTTGATGCAACAGAAGTAATCCCCCTTAACTTAGGTTTTCTGAGGTCGACACCACGGTGCAATGGACGTTGCACCAAGGATGAATGGCGAATCACTACCATCAGTTATAGAGATGAAGGATGAAATAGTAGCTGAAATAGTGTTTGTTTAGTGTCAGTTCCATGACGCTGTTACAGATTATCTATACTCTGCAGTTTCCTCATCAATAAAATGGTGATAAAAATAGAGTCTACAATGCTCATAAAAGTCTGATAGCGGACCTAGCATATAGGAAGCAGTCAAGGGAAATGAATTGCTTTCATTTTCCTAAAGAAATATTTCTAAACATCCTTTTTGATCACCAAAAATGCTCACCAAGCCAAGAAAATGTATCCAATTTCTTTTAGTGTTTTTACTTTAATTTTCCCTGAAGTTTATTCTACACTCTTTTTCCCTTTAGTTGGCATTTGAAATAGCCTATTGATGGGTTATGAAACGTCACACCCCCTGGAAGTTGCTAGGCTATGGAATCAGAAAAGATTAGAAAAGAAAGCGAGCTCCAAGACCAGCCCATCCAGAGGCGTGTGCCCTGCCTCTCCACAGATGAAAATTCCTTTCTTAACTCAAAGCCTGTTGACTTCAGTAATTGAGACTGATTTGGGTGAGAGCCATTTCTTTACTTTGTTTTCATTGCCTCTCATACAAACAGCTAAAATCCAGACAGGGCAGGAAAGCACAGTTTGAAAAGCTAAAAATGTTCTTCCAAAAAGAAGTAGTCAGTAGAAAGGACACTCATTCTTCAAAAATGAATTACCCTTGAGATATTACATTGACATTTTCTCCAGATTTGATCAGAAATGGTAGGCATGCTATTTCCACCTGGATGATGAAACAAGTTTATATAAGATGGGTTTTCATGGTCTTGGATCTACTGCTTGTCTTCAGTGGTGCCTTAGCACAGCAATTAATCTGCCAGCTCAGATCTCTTCTGCTGCCTCCTAAACACATCTACAGATTTGCCTGAAAGTTTATTAGCCACTTTTCCAAACAAAAGCTCTGTTTTCACCAAAAAATGTCGTGTGTTGAGTATATTTGAAAAGCTTTAATTATCCATTCCTAATGGTACACACAGGAATAGATGCAAGACTAATGTGTGCCACAGGTTTCCAGAGGCTGCTCCATCCAGGTGAAAATACCAGGTGAGGCCAAAAGGAAAACACAAACACTATGAGGCATTTTTCCCACTCAATACATTTTTCATTCTGGTCAAGAAAAGAAATCCCTTTTCAAAGGGGTTTGCTCCAAGTCAGTGAGATATTAGCATCAAATACAGTTTCTTGAAGAAGTCTGCAAAGCTGGTGACATAGAAGCCATTGTGTGCCACCCAAAGGCAAAATCCAGAAGGCAAAATCCTCTTCACAGGAAAATATAACTGGGACTGTCAGGCCTTGCTGGGACAACATGTCTCAGGACAACTGCCAAAGGGCCCATGTGAAAAAGGCAACATAAATACAAAGAAAGGTTGCAACCATTTTCCTGATATTGTGTCCAACACACTAGACTCGTAAATCACAGAGTCCCAAAGGGAAATTAAAGGTCATCTTGTCACCTTTTCCTTCTGTCATGCCGCTCCCCCATGCCAGCCTTTATTACAGGTTCAGTTCAGTTCAGTAGCTCAGTCATGTCCAGCTCTTTTGCAACCTTATTGACTGCAGCATGCCAGGCCTCCCTGTCCATCACCAATTCACCAACTCCTGGAGTTTACCCAAACTCATGTACATTGAGTCGGTGATGCCATCCAACCATCTCATCCTCTGTCATCCTCTTCTCCTCCTACCTTCAATCTTTCCCACCATCAAGGTCTTTTCCAAAGAGTCAGTTCTTCCCATCAAGTGGCCAAAAGTATTAGAGTTTCAGCTTCAACATCAGTCCTTCCAATGAATATTCAGGACTGATTTCCTTTAGGATGGACTGGTTGGATCTTCCTGCAGCCCGAGGGACTCTCAAGAGTCTTCTCTAGCACCGCAGTTCAAAAGCATCAATGTTTTGGTGTTCAGATTTCTTTATAGTCCAACTCTCACATCCAAACAAACTACTGGAAAGACTACAATTTGACTAGATGGACCTTTGTTGGCAAAATAATGTCTCTGTTTTTTAATATGCTGTCTAGGTTGGTCATAGCTTTTCTTCCAACGAACAAGTGTCTTTTAATGTCATGGCTGCAGGAACCATTTGCACTGATTTTGGAGCCCCTCAAAAATAAAGTCTGTCACTGTTTGCATTGTTTCTCCATCTATTTGCCATGAGGTGATGGGATCGGATGCCATGATCTTAGTTTTCTGAATGTTGAGTTTTAAGTCAACTTCTTTACTCTCCTCTTTCACTTTCATCAAGAGGCTCTTTAGTTCTTATTTGCTTTCTGCCAAAAGGGTGGTGTCATCTCCATATCTGAGATTATTGATATTTCTCCCAGCAATCTTGATTCCAGCTTGTGCTTCATCCAACCAGTATTTCTCATGATGTACTCTGCATATAAATAAAATAAGCAGGGTGACCATATACAGCCTTGATGTACTTTTCTGATTTGTACTTCTTTCCTGATTTGCTGTTCCATGTCCAGTTCTAACTGTTGCTTCTTGACCTGCATACAGATTTCTCAGGAGGCAGGTAAGGTGGTACAGTAGTCCCATCTCTTGAAGAATTTTCCACAGTTTGTTGTGATCCACACAGCCAAAGACTTTGGCATAATCAATAAAGCAGAACTACATGTTTTTCTGGAACTCCCTTGCTTTTTCAATGAACCAACGGATACTGGCAATTTGATCTTTGGTTCCTCTGCCTTTTCTAAATACAGCTTGAACATCTGGAATTTCACAATTCACATAGTATTGAAGCCTGGCTTGGAGAATTTTGAGCATTACTTTGCTAGCACGTGAGATGAGTGCAATTCTGTGGTAGTTTGAACATTCTGTGGCATTGCCTTTCTTTGGGATTAGAATGAAAACTGACCTTTTCTAGTCCTGTGGCCAATTCTGAGTTTCCCAAATTTGGTGGTATATTAATGCAGTACTCTCACAGCATCGCCTTTTAGAATTTGAAATAGCTCTGCTGGATTCCATTACCTCCACTTTGTTCCTAGTGATGATTCCTAAGGCCCACTGGACTTCACATTCCAGGATGTCTGGCTGCAAGTGAGTGATCACACCATCATGGTTTCTAGGTCATGAAGTTCTTTTTTGTATAGTTCCTCCGTGCATTCGCAAAGAATTGGACATGACTGAGTGACTGAATGGAACTGAACTCTGTGTATTCTTGCCACCTCTTCTTAATATCTCTCTGCTTCTGTTAGGTCCATAACATTTCTGTCCATTATTGTGCCCATCTTTTCATAAATGTTCCCTTGGTGTCTCTAATTTTCTTGAAAAGATCTCTAGTGCTTCCCATTCTATTGTTTTCTTCTATTTCTTTGCACTGATCACTGAGGAAGGTTTTCTCATCTCTCCTTGCTATTCTTTGGAACTCTGCATTCAAATGAGTATATCTTTCCTTTTCTCCTTTGCCTTTCATGTCTTTTCTTTTCTCAGCTATTTGTAAGGCCTCCTCAGACAGCCATTTTGCCTTTTGCATTTTGTTTTCTCGGGGATGGTCTTGATCATTGCCTCTTGTACAATGTCACAAACCTCTGTCCATAGATCTTCAGGCATCTGTCTATCAGATATACTCCCTTGAATCCAGTTGCCACTTCTATTATATAATCAAAAAGGATTTGATTTAGGTCATACCTGAATGGTCCAGTGGTTTTCCCCACTTTCTTCAATTTAAGTATGAATTTGGCAATAAGGAGTTCATGATCTGAGCCACAGTCAGCTCCTAGTCTTGTTTTTGCTGAATTTATAGAGATTTTCCATCTTTGGCTCAAATAATATAATCAATATAATTTTGATATTGACCATCTAGTGATGTCCATGTGTAGAGTCTTCTCTTGTATTGTTGAGACAGAGTGTGTGTAGAGTCTTCTCTTGTATTGTTGAGACAGAGTGTTTGTTATGACCAGTGCATTCTCTTGGTAAAACTCTGTTAGCCTTTGACCTGCTTCATTGTGTACTCCAAGGTTAAATTTGCCTGTTACTCCAGTAGTTCTTGAAGTGAAGTGAAGTGAAGTCGCTCAGTTGTATCTGACTCTTTGCAACCCCATGGACTGTAGCCTACCAGGCTCCTCCGTCCATGGGATTTTCCAGGCAAGAGTGCTGGACTGGATTGCCATTTCCTTCTCCAGGGGATCTTCCCGACCCAGGAATCAAACCCGGGTCTCCCACACTGCAGGCAGACGCTTTACCATCTGAGCCACCAGGGAAGCCCCAGGTAGCTCTTGACTTCCTACTTTTGCATTCCAGTCCCCTATAATGAAAAGGACATCTTTTTCGGGGTGTTACATCTAGAAGGTCTTATAGGTCTTCACAGAACTGTTCAGATTCTTCAGCATTACTGGTTGGGGCATAGACTTTGATTACTGAGATACTGAATGGTTTGCCTTGGAAACAAACAGAGATCATTCTGTTGTTTTTTGAGATTGCACCCAAGTACTGCATTTTGGACTCTTTTTTTGACCAAGATGGCTACTCCATTTCTTCTAAGGGATTCTTGCCCATAGTAGTAGATATGATGGTCATCTGAGTTAAATTCACCCATTAATCCATTTTAGTTCACTGATTCTTAAAATATTTATGTTCACTCTTGCCATCTCCTATTTGACCAGTTCCAATTTGCCTTGATTCATGGACCTATCATTCCAGGTTCCTATGCATTGTTGCTCTTTACAGCATCAGACTTTACTTCCATCACCCGTGACATCCACAGCTGGGTATTGTTTTTGTTTTGGGTCCATCTCCTCATTCTTTCTGGAGTTATTTATCCACTGATCTCAAGTAGCATATTGGGCACTTACCAACCTGGGGTGTTCATCTTTCTGTATCCTATCTTTATTACAGGATTTCCTGCTAAAATCATATTCCACATAGTAATTATTCAGTTTTACTGACAATGACAAAAAGACTTTCATTAGTCTGTCTCTTGTTGGACATCAGGAAACTAGAAAGGTATTTGTGATGACGGGCAAAATGACATTCCCTGTAATTTCCACTGTGTCTCCTTCTGACCTCTAGAACATCTTTCCTATTGAACCATCTTTCACATTTTCATAAAGCCAACTTCACTCATCAGTATGTCTTTTCAACCAGAAACAAAACTGTCCCCAATATCCTGGACTGTTTCTCATGTAACTTGGTTTGCAGACCATTCACACCCTAGTGATTATCAGTAGTTTTCTAGGTATAATTTGTAGAGTATGTGGTCAGCACAGCTTTATGTAACTTTTTTCT
The DNA here is from genome assembly GCA_006408695.1 of Aepyceros melampus. Classification (NCBI taxonomy): domain Eukaryota; kingdom Metazoa; phylum Chordata; class Mammalia; order Artiodactyla; family Bovidae; genus Aepyceros; species Aepyceros melampus. Next base: position 298,679 of record SJXQ01001345.1, on the reverse strand, counting down.
CATTGAATAATCATTATGTCTTGGGATATTCAGAGAAGAGGAATATGAGGTATCCTTCTGTCCCAAATTTCACAGCCAGTAAGTGAGGGAGCTGAGAGTAAAATTTAGGCCACAAAAATCCAGCACTCAAATTCTCTGCTTGGAACCATTTGCTATACAGTTTTCTTGTTTGTTTACCTGTTCATGGGAGTGTGCCAAACTAAAGTATGTCTCCAGCTGTGGTCTGGTTGGTACTGTGTATAGCTGGCTTTTGATTTCTTTTAATGAGGCCTAGAATGTGATGAATACTTCTAAACAGCCAAATCACAGTTATGTGACCCTGGATTTATGATCAAAACAATTCACTCAGTATGTTATGTCGTATATGCACATTGTAATCTGTGTCTAATTTCAATGCAACTCCAATTCTACATATCCTGAAACTCCAGTACTTTGGCCACCTCATGTGAAGAGTTGACTCACTGGAAAAGACTTTGATGCTGGGAGAGATTGGGGGCAGGAGGAGAAGGGGACGACAGAGGATGAGATGGCTGGATGGCATCACTGACTCGATGGACGTGAGTCTAAGTGAACCCCGGGAGTTGGTGATGGACAGGGAGGCCTGGCGTGCTGCGATTCATGGGGTCGCAAAGAGTCGGACACGACTGAGCGACTGAACTGAACTGAACTGAGGAATCTAGATCATTGAGACCTCTTTGAATCTTCACTGAATTAACTGCATCTCCAAAATTGTGTATCACTAACATTTGAAAATAACATCTTCCATGATGGCTTCATAGACTTTCTTGGTAAAAATAATTATCAGAAGAAGAAGGTTATACTCCTGAGATATAAGCCATCATAAACAGCCATTCACTGGAGATGACTATACAAAGAGACACTAGTTTACTTGGCTAAATGACCTACTCTTGCAGTCTCTTAATGATCAACTTGTTCTTGTCTAAGTATTCCCTAACAAGGGACTTAAAAACCCCATATCAGTTAAGATCCTACCCACTCATGCTCCCCTCCTGATTTTAATTAGAATATGCATGAAGTGAAGAGACTTTAATGAAGGTATAGAACACAGTGTTCTAGGCAGGTTAGGAAAGCCAGTAAGGGAAGCTGGTATAGGCAGGACGAGTCCCTGTGGGGAGCTGGGTCTGAACAGATGGGGTGACGTGGAAGGAGAGGTATGATGGGAAAAGAGGGCCTGTATGTGGCTAGATCTGCAGCCATAAAAGACGGGCTGCCTTTGGGGAGATACAGGTGAGGAGATATTCCACCAGTGCCAGAAATGTGGTGCTGAAGGAGAGAGGAGTAGATGATAAACACCCTGCATTTCCCTCCCCCTGCCCTCCAATAGCCTGATGGGTTTCCTCCTGGCCAAACTCAAACTTTCCCCAAGAGTCACCGTCCCAGGGCAAGCAGCCGAGAAGACAATGGTGGAGACTTGACCTCAGGGGAGGTGAAATGAGTGGGAGGCAGCAAAGAATGAAAAATCAGCATCTGTCCCTTCTACAGTTTGGCTAATGGTCAAAAACTTTCTTGCCAATTTCTTTATCACATTGGTAAATGTGATTTTTAAATTGATATTGAATGACATACTCTTCCATTACCAGGTAAAAATCAGGGGTCTCACCCCATCAAGATGCAGGAACTGGCCTCTTCCACACCAGCCAACAATTCTAGAGAAAAATAGAGGCTAAGGCCAGGACCCACCATCAAGTGCCATTTGCATTAAACTTCACAATGCACTTTTAGAATCAAAGTGTCAAATGCAATTTTTTCTTGTCCTCTGGAAAACAGCTTTATTGAGTCGTTTTGGGTGGTACTAATGTTCAGAAAATAAAGATGACTCAGTAGCTATTTCATAATTAAATAGTATTATCCCAGCATGCTTGGTTTTTTATGTTTGGCTGTTTTACTAGTTTTTCTACAGCATGTCAGAAGTACTTGAATCTCCTGGGTTTCATCAATAAAACCAATTGAAAAGATAATATTATATATCTTGATAACTGACATCAAGAAATATCTACTAAATTAGTTGCAAAAGAAGATAATTTTGATTTGGGATTTCACTAAGCTTTTAATATAGCTATTCATTGATCTGGACTTTAATTTTTTTTAAAGAATCAGGAAGTTATTTTAAAAATAAAGAGGCAAATTAAGTATTTAAGATACATACAGACTTCTTTAGAAAATTCTCCAAATAAAATTCAGTTATACTCAGTGTGCCTTCTACATGAAATCAGAACTAGAACAAAGTGCATTTTTTAAAACCAAATCTTTATTTCTTTCTACATTCATTTATCTTGATACAGTGCTTCCTTATATTAATTATATAACATGGAAGGATAATGTACCTTATTGCTACTGCTGAGCTAATCCTCCTGTGAAGGTGAATGTGAAGGTGAAGTCGCTCAGTCGTGCTCGACTCTTTGCGACCCCATGGACTGTAACCTACTAGGCTTTTCCGTCCATGGGATTCTCCAGGCAAGAATACTGGAGTGGATTGCCATTTCCTTCTCCAGGGGATCTTCCCAACCCAGGGATCAAACCCGGATCTCCCACATTGGAGGCAGACGCATTAACCGCTGAGCCACCAGGGAAGCCCAATCCTCCTGTACTGATAATTAAATCGGTTTAAGAAAAATTTCCAAACAAAGAGCTTCATAGCTGAGCAAGCCAAGGGGCATGGTCCTTCTGCCTAACCCAAATTTGAAGAGGATCGCATCCCCCACCTCCCCTTTAGGAATTCTTACTGCCACTGGAAACATGAATATTTTCAGAGCCATCTTCTGTCTGTTTGGTCATTGCTCATGTTTCATATCTACTTGGTTCATTAATTAGTAAGGAAACATATTTCAAGTGTTCATGCATAGCCATCTATATTTAGAGAAATGTTAAGTTACTCTGCAAACCTCCAGATTAAGGAGTATTTATTATTACCTATTGACATGAGTTGGAATTATACTGATTAAATTCCTTACTCTGTGATCAGAATATCTTGCAACCAGTACACTGCAGGATATCAAAAGTGTTGGTTAGAAAATGAAGTCAAAGCAATTCTTTCTTATAGTCAATCTCTCTACCCTTTAGAAATTTATGTCATATTCAGCCTTTGGTTGATGGCCTTTATTACCAGTCTCTTCTGTAACTATCCTACTATGATCTGTAAGCTTGAAATTGATACTTTCCTATAGATTTCAACTACTACCATCTAATTCTGAATTTATTCTTTTTATTAAAGAGAATCACATGGGTAAAATTTTTCACTTGAATTCGGAACTAACCATGCTCGAAACCAATGAACAAATGGTGATACTGCCTTAACTGCATCATCAACAGTTAGAAACAATGACTTATCTTTGGCTTAAAACTCAACATTCAGAAAACTAAGATCATGGCATCCGGTCCCATCACTTCATGGCAAATAGATGGGGAAACATTTTCTTGGGCTCTACCATCATTGCAGATGGTGACTGCAGCCATGAAATTAAAAGACACTTGCTCCTTGAAACAAAAGCTATGACCAACCTAGACAGCATGCTAAAATGCAGAGACATTACTTTGCCAACAAAAGTCCATCTAGGCAAAGCTATGATTTTTCCAGTGGTCATGTTATGGATGTGAGAGTTGGACTATAAAGAAAGCCAAGTGCCAAAGAATTGATGCTTTTGAACTGCAGTGTTGGAGAAGACTCTTGAGAGTCTCTTGGACTGCAAGGAGATCCAACGTCAATCATGAAATCAGTCCTGAATATTCACGAGAAGGACTGATACTGAAACTGAAGCTCCAGTACTTTGGCCACCTGATGCGAAGAACTGACTCACTAGAAAAGACCGTGACGCTGGGAAAGACTGAAGGTAGGAGGAGAAGGGGATACAGAGGATGAGAGAGTTGGATGGCATCACTGATTCGATGGACATGAGTTTGAGTAAGCTCCAGGAGTTGGTGATTGACAGGGAAGCCTGGCATGCTGCAGTCCATGGGGTTGCAAGAGTTGAACGCGACAGAGCGATTGAACTGAACCGTGTACAATAATAATAATAATTGGAACATGGTGATCAAGAGATGTAGCTATTTATTTGCAGGGATACAATCATATTTCTTGTATCAGATGCTTTTTCTGAAAAGACTATTGAATGACAGCAAAGACTTTTGAATTTGTCCTGTTTAAAGTCTCTCTACTGTAAAGTAATGCAACTGTGTTGATTTTTTAGCTGTATGCTAGCTGTAATACACAGACTTCCCAGATATTTGGAAACACGAGTAGGCCCTGAAGAGACAAGTATTTTACTGGTTAAAAGGGTAAGAAGAAACAACAATAGCAGTCAATTCCTGCGGAAAGTCCAGAAAACAAGAAATCTCTGGGGACACCTTTGCTCTGAGTTCACCTCTTTTCAGTGAATCAGCTATAACTGTTAAGCAGTTTTCTTAGACAATAAAATGTGAATAAAATAGTTCAAAGTTTTTTGAAGAATGAAAACAACAATAAAAGTGATAAATTCTTATTTATCATCATGTATAACAATATTAACTATGGGATTCTCAAATGTTTAAGGCTTTCTCACCAGCAAAATATTGGTCACCATTAAAATGATTTTCTAGCTTTGAGATATGTTTTCCAGTCACTGATTGATTGCTGGCTTTCAAGTACAATGCATTTCTATCCAAATACAGCTAATTTAAATCATCTCATTTCATGGTGACCTTGATGTGATCAGCTTATATTTCAAATGCTCTAATGAAAGCTCTGAATATGTGAAATTCTGCTTTTCAGGATCCCATTGGTTCTTTAGTACAACATGCTTTGAAACTAACATAGTCCTTTATATGAATCAGTTCTGTACACTTAACAAGATAATATATATGTCCCTACAAATAAACTAGCAAATCTCTAAGAACTGTAAAATAAAATAGAAAGTAAAGGTCATGATAGTTTCAAAAGTGAACAAGGGATGATTTAGTCAAAGTGAATTTTTAAAACTTTAAGAACTTCGGTACATGATACATAAAAAAGGAAAGAAAAAAATCTAGCCACTCGAAAGAATTGGGGAAAGATTTAAATCAAATTTAAGGCAGAATTTAGAAAACATAGTAGAAGAGGATAATATCAGAAAAGGTTCAAGTTTTATTTACAGATCTCCTATCCACATATCATCTACCTAAATATCTAAATGTCATACATCTAAACATCAAAATGCCAAAGTTGTGATTTTAATGAGTAATAAAGGCCTGCCTGGGATGTGGTCTGAATAGTATGAGCCATATACACCTTTGAAAAAATTTTCTTTTTTAATTTTTTTAAATTAATTTTTATTTTTTAGTTTGTTCTGCTTTACAATACTGTATTCGTTTTGCTATACATTGACATGAATCAGCCACGAGTGTACATGAACTCCCAATCCCGACCCCCACTTCCCCCCTCCCACCCCACACCATCTCTCAGGATTATCCCCGTGCCTCAGTCCCAAGAGAGAAATGCAAATGAAAAAAAATTTCTGACAGAAAATCCAGCTTCCTTGGTTAAGTATCTGAGTATTTATGTAGCAGTTTTTCTTCTGAAATAGTAAGCTTATGTTGATTGTATTTATGTATTTAGGGAAAAATTACATCCTGCCATCTCTTGAAAGCTATAAGAGAAGAGCTTTCTGTTTCAGGTATTGTTTGGAAAGGTCAGTAAAAGAATTCCTTGGTCCCAAGAAACACGCCAGTGTGCTAATGTCCACCTCAAAGCCCGCCATCTCTACCACAGCTACTTCAGCCACTGAGTCTGAATCCTCTGGATGCAAAAGACAGTGGGAGCCAGCAATTTGCTTTCTGTTAAAGGTTACATTGTTTGCTCAGTCTTGCCAAAATATTGACTACATGTCGGCTCTATGCAAAGCACTGGGGATGCTAAGGTAGTTTAAAGGAAACTTACAGCTCTCAAGAGATGCTCAGAAATAACTGTTGAGAGGGGGATCTGAAGAACATGGTCTTCTGAGAGTGTGTACTGACCCTCTTTTCTCCCCAGTTTTCTTTCTGGAGTGAAGTCCACAACCAGAGAGCAAACAGCCAGCGTCTGGAGGGCACATATAAGGTCAGGAGTGCTGTGCCAAGTTCCTTAGGAAGAGCAGGGGATTCGGTTTCTTTCACCTCAGGGCCAGATGAGACAGCCAGTGGTCACTGAGTAAGCAGATACTCTCCTTGTGGTTTGGGGTGAGGACTGAGAATTTTCTGGCTGCTTAAGAAGCAAGGAGATGAGCTGGGTCCCAAGGATCCTCTGGGAAAGATGGAAAGAATACATGGAAAGGCAGACCTCAGAGCACTCAGCCAGAGGCAGAAGGAACTGAGTGCTGAAAGTCCTTGTGGCTAGGAGACAGTGAGGCTTGCACTGAGATGCCCAAGAACCTCCTTTCATGTTGATATGATCCATATACATTTGTATTTATCTATATACCTCATAAGGTTTTATTTCAACCTATAACTTATCTTTTACCTTTGTCTGCATCTTTGGGTTTCCCAGGTGGCTCAGTGGTAAACAATCTGCCTGTCAATGCAGGAGACAATCTCTGGGTTTGGATGTGGGTTTGATCTCTGGGTCAGGAAGATTCCTTGAAATAGGAAATGGCAATCGACTTCTGTATTCTTGCCTGTAAGATTCCATGGACAGAAGAGTCTGGCAGGCTGCAGTCCACGGGATCACAAATATCAGACACAACTGAGCACATGGCTGAGCGTGACTGGCCAAAGATTCAACAGTCCTAAACAGACAACCTGCCTGCTCTTTCCTTTCGGACTTCTGAGTTTTATATTACGTCTAGAAATGTCTTTTTCCCCTCCACAAATATAAAGCATATTTTCTCCATATTCTAGTAATTTTCGATTTCCCTCAATGTTTTAGAAATTTATTCCTTCCAAAATGAATTGCATTACATATAAATATAGCAAAATATAAAGGTTTTCCCAAAACCCTTACAGAAGATACAATTTCCCAAATAATTGGAAATATCACTTATGTTGTTGTTGTTCAGTTGCTCAGTTATGTCCAACTCTTTGCAACTCCATGCACTAAAGCACACCAGGGTTCCTGTCCTTCAACTGTAAGTTTGCTCAGACTTGTGTCCATTGAATCAGTGATGCCATCCAACCATCTCATTCTTAATTACCAAAACTAAACATATATGAAATTATGCATACATATATTGTGTTAGTCACTCAGTTGTATCTGACTGTGACCCCATGGAATGTGGCCCACCAGCTTCCTTCATCCACAGGATTTTCTAGGCAAGAATACTGGAGTGGGTTGCCATTTCCCTCTCCATGCATACACATGTAAAATACTAATATATACAAAATAAAATGTAACATAGAGGTATAAAATACATAAATAAAAGAATTATATAAATACTAAATAAATATATGAAATAAAAGATATTTATAAATATATAAAGTGTATAAAATCATTCATGTAATTTACTTATGTTTGAATGCATGACATTCAAACATTGCAGAGTTTGTATAGTCTATAAAGAGATGCGATCTCAGTATCCCTTATGGGTAATTTCTTTCCTCCCAGCTGTCAATCCTCTAGGGTTGCAACAATGTGTATATGACCTACTAAGTTCTTAAAGATTTTTCCTAATACCTAATAACTATATAATTGGTAATTTTACCTAATATTTCCTGATAATCATCTTGAGAGCACCCAAGGGCCCAGTAAAAATGGTCTTTAACATCAAATTGGATATTTTTCTTTTCCATTTTTGTTCACATTGCCACAGCTAACATATGCACATTTTATTAGCCATCTTGGCTCAGAAATGTTCATGATAATATGAAAATAATGCTAGAAATAGATACCACATCAGAGAGAATAAATTGATGTGAATTCAATAGGCTTTCACTCTACTAGATGATTGGCTATTTGAGAAATATATATTAAACACACTAAAGACAACAAAATGAGTGTTCATGTGTCTGTATTATTTATTAAAAAACATTTCTAAAACAATAGCTTTATAATGAATTAGCATTCAATGCAGCCATTCTAAATGAGTCTTGCCTATCTGAATAGTTTCTAATCTCTTCTACTCCACTATTCTAGTTTTCTCTTCCTATATTAGTAAGTGATATTAATATTTTAGTAAATAGGCTCTTTGGAATGTTCTTTCTTCTAACCCTAACTCCCTCAAAACCTTCAGTTCAGTTCAGTGGCTCAGTCGTGTCCGACTCTCTGCGACCCCATGAATTGCAGCACGCCAAAACCTTCAGATTATTCCAAATATGTTTTCCAACTTCCACCCCTTGAAAAAACTTCTATTTTTTTGAAGTCTTTTCAGTTAAAAAAAATTCACTCATTTCCTTTTATTTGCAAATAGAACTGCAGTCCATATGGTTCTGATTAACCAACCTTGCTTCTGGCTACAAGGAAGGGATTGGATTTCAAGCCAGGCTATCAGCTCATCAAAGCCCATGGCCAGAGTGACTAGGTCAAGGGTTGGCCCGTGATATAAGATGGTCCAAGGAAAGGCACACCAGGGTTCTTGCTGGAGCAAAAGGAACCAAGGCTCTTTCTTGAATTTGGAGCTACGAGTATGTAAGTCTAGAACTGGGGAGGACTGCATGCAGGGGAGCTAACAAATATTAAGCTCTGAGAGATTACGGGGGAGGGGAGAGAGAAGAAGGAGAGAAGGAACAGAAACATATTAGATGATAGATAACAGATTTTCTTTTTTAATTACAAGCCTCTTCCCATGTAATAACAAAGCAAAAGCATTACCTTGAAGTGCTTGCTTGCTTGTTTTTCAGAAAACAAAGTGAGGTTTCTAGATTTAGTGAAGCAGAAATAGACATTGATCTAAAAAATTAATGTATGTACTCACATATTCGATATTCTTAATGAAGGAGCTTTCAAAAGAAGTAGAGAAGCACACATCATTATCTTTCTCATTGGAAATGAAATTTAACCCAACTCATCCAGGGGTCATCTAGCATTTCTCTAATTTACCTTAGAGAGGCTTGAACTCTGTTTTTTTTTTCATATATGAATACATTTTATTCACTTATTTGTAAGTTAAGGTTTCTGATGGTTTTTGGTTTTGTTTTTCATTTTAGAGTCTCCCTCCCCCTTGAATGATAGTGTCCAAAGTGAGACTGATGAGCACTGAAAAGATCTGGTAACAGTGAAGAGGTTTTTTTGCTTGTTTATTTTTAAATTCTATTATTATTATTATTTACTTTACAATATTGCACTGGCTCCACCACACATCAACATGAATCTGCCATGGGCGCACAGTTACCCCCAATCCTGAACCCCCCTCCCACCTCCCTCCCCACACCATCCCCCCTGGGTCATCCCAGTGCACCAGCCCCAGGCATCCTGCATCCTGCATCAAACCTAGACTGGTGACTCACCTCCCACATGATATTATACATGTTTCAATGCCAAACCATCCCACCCTCTCCCTCTCCCACAGAGTCCAAAAGTCCGTTCAACACATCCACGTCTCCTCCACTGTCCCACATACAGGGCTATCGTTACAATCTTTCTAAATTCCATATATATGCATTAGTACACTGTATTGGTGTTTTTCTTTCTGGCTTACTTCACTCTGTAAAATCGGCTCCAGTTTCATCCACCTCATTAGAACTGATTCAAATGTATTCTTTTTAATGGCTGAGTAATACTCCATTGTGTGTATGTACCACAGCTTTCTTATCCATTCATCTGCTGATGGATATCTAGGCTGTTTCCATGTCCTGGTTATTATAAACAGTATTGCAATGAACACTGGGGTACACGTGTCTCTTTCAATTCTGGTTTCCTCAGTGTGTATGTGTTTCCATCAGTGGGATTGTTCATAGTTCATCTTTTCACCTGGAGTTAGTCAACCACAATAATGGTATTGCAAAATGCACAGCTTCAATCAGAGAAGAAAAAGAAATAAAAAGAATCCAGATTGGAAAAGAAGAGACAAAACTCTCACTGTTTGCAGATGACATGATCCTCTACAAAGAAACCCTAAAGAACCACCAGAAAATTACTACAGCTAATCAATGAATATAGTAAAATTACAGGATATAAAATTAATACACAGAAATCCTTTGCATTCCTATACACTAACAATGAGAAAACAGAAATTAAGGAAACAATCCCATTCACCATTGCAATGAAAAGAATAAAAAACTTTAGAAAAAATGTAGCTAAAGAAATAAAATACATATATATATATATATATAAACACTGATGAGGGAAATCAATGATGACACAAATAGATGGGAAAATATACTATGTTCATGGATTGGAAGAATCAATGTACTGAAAAAGAGTATATTACCCAAAGCAATCTATAGATTCAATGCAATCCCTATCAAGCTACAACAGTATTTTCCACAGAACTAGAACAAACATTTCACAATTTGGATGAAAACTCAAAAAACCTCAAATAGCCAAAGCAATCTTGAGAAAGAAGAATGGAACTGGAGGAATCAACCTTCCTGACTTCTGCTGCTGCTGCTGCTAAATCACTTCAGTCGTGTCCAACTCTGTGTGACCCCAGAGACAGCAGCCCACCAGGCTCCCCCATCCCTGGGGTTCTCCTGGCAAGAACACTGGAGTGGGTTGCCATTTCCTTCTGCAATGCATGAAAGTGAAAAGTGAAAGTGAAGTCGCTCAGTCATGTCTGAACCTCAGCGACCCCATGAACTGCAGCCTACCAGGCCCCTCTGTCCATGGGATTTTCCAGGCAAGAGTACTGGATTCCTGACTTCAGACTATACTAAAAAGCTACAGTAATCAAGACAGCATAGTACAGCCACAAAGACAGAAATATAGATCAATGGAAAAAAAAAAAAAGAAAGCCCAGAGATAAATCCACATACCTATGGACACCTTATCTTTAACAAAGGAGAGAAAAATAGACAATGGAGAAAAAAAAAATCTCTTTAACAAATGGTTCTGGGAAAACTGGTCAACTACCTGTAAAAGAATGAAATGAGAACACCTTCTAACAACATACACAAAAATAAACTCAAAATGGATTAAAGATTTAATGTAAGACCATAAGTTATAAAACTCTTAGAGGAAAACATAGGTAGAACACTCTCTGACATAAATCACAGCAAGATCCTCTATGACTCACCTCCCAGAGTAATGGAAATTTAAAAAAATAAACAAATGGGACTTCAGTTCAGCTCAGTTCAGTTGCTCAGTCATGTCCAACTCTTTGCGACCCCATGGACTGCAGCATGCCAGGCTTCCTTGTCCATCACCAACTCCCAGAGCTTGCTCAAATTCATTTCCATTGAGTCAGTGATGCCATCCAATCATCTCAGCCTCTGTCCTCCCCTTCTCCTCCTGCTTTCAATCTTTCCCAGCATCAGGGTCTTTCCAGTGAGTCAGTTCTTTGTATCAGGTGGCCAAAGTATTACAGCTTCAGCATCAGTCCTACCAATGCATTTTCAGGACAGATTTCCTTCAGGATTGACTGGCTGGATCTCCTTGCAGTCCAAGGGATTCTCAAGAGTCTTCTCCATCAATTTTTCAGCACTCAGCTTTCTTTATGGGCAAGTCTTACATCCATACATGACTACTGGAAAAACCATAGCTTTGACTATATGGACTTTTGTTGGCAAAGTAATGTCTCTACTTTTTAATATGCTATCTAGGTTGGTCATAGCTTTTCTTCCAAGGAGCAAGTGTCTTTTAATTTCATGGCTGCAGTCACTGTCTACAGTGACTTTGGAGCCCAAGAAAATAAGATCTGCCACAAATAGATGTTTCCCCATCTATTTTCCATGAAGTGATGGGACCAGATGCCATGATCTTAGTTTTATGAATGTTGAGTTTTAAGCTAGCTTTTTACTCTCCTCTTTCACTTTCATCAAGAGGCTCTTCAGTTGCTCTTCACTTTCTGCCATAAGGGTGGTACATCTGCATATCTGTGGTTATTAATATTTCTCCCTGCAATCTTGATTCCAGTTTATGCTTCATCCAGCCCTCCATTCTGCATGATGTACTCTGCATATAAGTTAAATAAACAGGGTGACGATATATAGCCTTGACCTACTCCTTCACAATTTGGAACCAGTCCATTGTTCCATGTCTGCTTCTAACTGTTGTTTCTTGACCTGCATACAGGTTTCTTAGAAGTCAGATAAGATGGTCAAGTATTCCCATCTCATTAATAATTTTCCACAGCTTGTTGTAATCCACACAGTCAAAGGCTTTGACATAGTCAATGAAGCAGATGTTTTTCTGGGATCTCTTGCTTTTTTCCACTATCCAATGGATGTTGGCAATTTGATCCCTTGTTCCTCTTTCTAAATACACCTTGAACATCTGGAAGTTCTCAGTTCACATACTGTTGAAGCCTGGCTTGGAGAATTTTGAACATTACTTTGCTAACATGTGAGATGAGTCCAATTGTGTGGTAGTTTGAGCATTCTTTGGCATTGCCTTTCTTTGGGGCTGTAATGAAAACTCACCTTTTCCAGTCATGTGGCTACTGCTGAGTTTTCCAAATTTGCTGGCATATTGCATGGGACATATGGGACCTAAGTAAACTTAAATGTTTTTGCACAACAAAAGAAACTATAAACAAGGTGAAAAGGTAGCCTTAAGAATGGGAGAAAATAATATCAAATGAAACAACTGACAAAGATTTCATCTCCAAAATATACAATTATCTCATGTAGCTCAATACCAAAAAATAAATGCCCCAATCAAAAAATGTGCCAAAAAACTAAATAGACATTTGTCCAAAGAAGACATAGAGATGGTTGGCAAACACATGAAAAGATGCTCAACATCACGCATTATCAGAGAAATACAAGTCAAAACCACAATAAGGTACCATCTCACATTGGTCAGAATGGCTGCCATTAAAGTCTACAAAATATAAATGCCGCAAAGGGTGTGGAGAAAAGGGAACCCTCTTACACTGTTGGTGGGAATGCAAACTAGTACAGCCACTATGGAGAACAGTGTAGAGATTCCTTAAGAGAATAGAATAGAACTGCCATATGACCCAGCAATCCCACTGCTGGGCATACACACCTTGGAAACCAGAATTGAAAGAGACACATGTACCTCATGTTCACTGCAGCACTGTTTACAATAGCTAGAACATGGAAGCAACCTAGATGTCCATCAGCAAACAAATGCTTAAGGAAGTTGTGGTACATATACACAATGGAATATTACTCAGCTATAAAAAATAACACGTTTGAGTCAGTTCTAATGAGGTGAATGAAACTGGAGCCTATAATACAAAGTGAAGTAAGTCAGAAAGAGAAACACCAATACAGTATATTAACACATATATATGGAATTTAGAAAGATGGTAACGACAACCCTATATGTAAGACAGCAAAAGAGACACAGATGTAAAGGACAGACTTTTGGACTCTGTGGGAGAAGGGGAGGATGGGATGATTTGAGAGAATAGCATTGAAACATGTATTTTTCCCATAAGTAAAATATATGACCAGTGCAAATTTGATGCATGAAGTAGAGCACTCAAAGCTCATGCTCTAGGACAATCCAGAGGGATGGGGTGGGGATAGGAGGTGGGAGGGGGGTTCAAGATGTGGGATACATGTGCACTCATGGCTGATTCACATCCATGTACAGCAAAAACCACTACAATACTGTAAAGTAATTAGCCTCCAATTAAAATAAATTAATTAATTAAAAAGAAAAAGAGCTTCTTTGGAAAAAAAAAAACTGTTTGAATTTTAGGCTATCTGATAGGGGGAAATGGAATATTAACTTCTCTGAATCCAAAAGCTTACCTGTGAGAAATAGAACCATAGGAATAAAACCAGTGACATAATGGTGATATTTGCTAACCAGAGTGGATTACAACTCATGTGTCACTAAACCACAAGTATTAGCTTTCCATTGCTGTGTAAGAAATTACCAAATCTTGCAGCTTACCACAACACACATTTTCTCTGTTTCCATGTCTGAGCATGAGCAAAAGCTTTGCTGAATCCTCTGTCAGAGGCTCACAAGTCTACAACTAAGGTATCAGCCAGGCTAAATTATCAAGAAGAGACTTGACTGGGGAGTAATTCTGTTCTGTGATCATTCAGGTTGTTGGTCATGTTCAATCCATGACCTGTGTGCTTAAAGGGCCTGGATTTTTTCTGGCTTCCATAGATCCCAGAGGCTGCCCATGTTTCCTAGAATCTGCCACGTCCTCTCCATGTGGACCCCCTGCAACATAGCCACAATCTTCATCAACTCTCTAAGGACAATCTATGAACTTAGGGATGGCCCAGTCTCTTTCTTAGGGGCTTCCACTTAAGTCAAGCCCACTCAGTGTGATCTCCATTTTAAATCACTCTAAGTCAGCTGATTTGGGACTTTAATATGTCTTCAGAATCCCTTCATCTTTGTCATATTCTACAACCAAGTCCTTAATTCTGCCCACCCTCCAGGGGGCAGGGAAGAATTATGGAAGATTTGGAAACAGAGGGTGGGGGACAGGGGGCCATCTAGAATTCCACCTACCACATCTATGTTCTACAGTTTTGTATACGAATACAAAATGTCTTACTGTTTAGAGGTAGAGGATAACTATGCAAGAACTAAGCAGAGTAGCAAAGGGTGACCAATTCAAATCAGCAGGTAGCTTGTAAGTTTCATGCCAAATTCTATCCCCGATGGGCCAACTATGTAGCTTAATTCCACAGGTATCCTACTGCAGACATGTCACATGTCATCGGATCAAGAACTGTGACTACATGACAAAGTCTCAGTACAATGTGTACACAGTTTCGCTGGAATGTGTGTGTGTCTACTGTGTGTGTGCTTACGAGGCTAGGTATATAGAGTGCACATCTGGAGTCCTGACATTGTCAGTGTGAACATCCTTTCCACTAAAGAGTCCTGCCTTAGGAAGTCTCAGCTGCATTACCCATAAAGAGGAGGGGACAGTCCCTCCACCTCTGTGCTATTAGGGTAAGACAGTGTGAAAGATGGCAGTACTGGTTAAGGCTACAGACTCTGGAACCAGGAAGTGGTATCTGGCTCTTATGAGCTGTATGACCATGCGTGAACTATACAACCTCTCAAGACCTTGATGCTCACTTCTGTTTTATAACATCAATAATGGCTTCTGATTCATAGTATGCTGAACTGCAACATACAGTGCATAGTGTATAGATATGAATTGTACAATAAATGTTAGCTCTTATATTTTTAATATATACAAAATGTTTGGTATAGTAATTTTTAAAGAAATATTAACTGAGCATCTAATCTATTCAAGGCACTGATTTATGAGTAGAGATAAAGCAGTTAATAAGAAAGAAATGCCCACTTTCCTGATCCTACATGTTCATACAGAGAGTATAGATATTATTACTACCATTTTTTTTAAACTGTATCCTCAGCTACATGCTATACCATAAAAGATAGAGGCTTGGTACTTCGTTACTGTGCAACCTTAGTGTCTAGTGTTTTGAACACATTCATCCAAATTTCATATGAATGAAAAAAAAAAAAACACAAGATAAAGACCATGTTTTCAAAAATGTTTACATTTCAGAAGGAAGTGCAGACACTAACTGGAATAAATTCAGGAATTAAACAATTGTCAACTAACTTTCTGTCTTTTCCAGGGACACACATTTTAGAATGTGTGTGCTTGTTAGTTTATGAATAGAAAATCTAATTCATAAGAAGGAAAAGAAATAAGCTTGTTTATCACATAAACTAATAGCCACTGTGATTGAAGATCATCTTGTCATTTTCTGGTAACAAGGGCAAGAACAAAAAACATGATGGGCTGACTAATAGATCTTTTTCAATGGAAGGAAGTTTACTATTCTTGCAGAGAATCAGCTTATCCCCTGGTGCCACCCACAATTATCCTCAATTCATAGTGTTAGAATTAAACACTTTTAGCATCTATACACACTTTTGCCTGGAAAATCCCACGGACGGAGGAGCCTGGTGGGCTGCAGTCCATGGGGTCGCTGAGAGTCGGGCACGACTGAGCAACTTCACTTTCATTTTTATGCACTGGAGAAGGAAATGGCAACCCACTCCAGTGTTCTTGCCTGGAGAATCCCAGGGACAGAGGAGCCTGGTGGGCTGCCGTCTATGGGGTCGCACAGAGTCTGACAGAACTGATGCAACTTAGCAGCAGAGTAGCAGCAGCAGCAGCTGTGAATTTAGTAGGCCGAGTGATTATCTTTCCTCCTTTTTCTACTGAGAGCTAGGCGCCATCCATCACAGGCTTAATGTTGGCAACTTCAAATGACACTTCTGGGTTCCTGTCTCTTTGATCATGCAGGAAAGAGATTCTTAGAAAAGAGGCAAACATGGAATTGAAAGAAAATAGGATTTTTAAAAGACTACCATTAACCACAGCCCCTAATCATCTGACAAACAGTGAAAGTCACTTCTGAATTTTAGCCTACGCTATAGAAAATCACACATTGAAGGCCTAAGTGCCAG
This sequence comes from Aepyceros melampus, assembly GCA_006408695.1. Taxonomy (NCBI): domain Eukaryota; kingdom Metazoa; phylum Chordata; class Mammalia; order Artiodactyla; family Bovidae; genus Aepyceros; species Aepyceros melampus. Next base: position 282,238 of record SJXQ01001345.1, on the reverse strand, counting down.
CATGATGATAAACAGGGAATTAATGAAAAGCAAATGAATATAAGAGTGCAGTATCGGGGCTGTTGGCCTAGTGATCCTACGTGAAGAAACACCAGAGAAGGCCCTCTTTCTCTCTCTGTCCTCACAAGGCACACCCAGGAGATGGCGGCCATCTGCCAGGCAAGGTAACAGCCTGTAAATGAACCTCACCTTGCAGGCACCTTGAATTTGGATTTCCCAGCCTCCAGAATATGAGAAATGAATCTCTGCTCTTAAATCATCCATTCTGGTATTTTGTTATGGCAGCCCATGCAGACTAATGACAGCATCCAAGCCCTTTCAAATCAAACTGCTGAATTAAACTTCATCTAAGAATTTGTTCTTTGCAAAACCTTCACATGAAAATTTGAACTCCAAAGTAAACTTTACTGACATTGTTATCAGGAGAGCTTCATACCATTGTGCAGAATGTGCCGACATGGACAAAAACCCAAAAAGGGGACATTGCAAAGAACACTGAAGCCCTCCTGACACTGCACACGCCAAATACAGGTCTGAAGTCCACCACTTAAAATTTGGAAATTCTAAAATCCCTGGAAATCACAAATACGGCTGTGAGTTTGCAGTAAATTCATTTGGTGGCAAAACTTATCAAGAAAGAATGAAGAACAATTTATGGTACTTAAAAATCACACTTGGATCCATACATCTGTTGCATTTGGTTGGAAATAATTTTCTTTTTTCTCCTCCCTCTCCATCTGCCTTTCCACTGTTTCTTTTTAGAAAAGTAAAACGCAGTGACGTTCCCACTAAGGTCACCATTCTCCTAGTATAGCATTCTGATGAAGATCATAACCCACTGTTCACGTCTACCCGATGGCAGTGAAAACAGCCTAATGATAAGAATCCTAGAGGTTTTGTTATTCACATCAAAGAACTTAAACATTTGGAAGAATGCTTCAAACTGAGTAGGTTTTTGCTTGGTTTTCTTTTCTCCCTCGTTTGGAACACAGCCATCCCACTGCTGGGCATACACACCGAGGAAACCAGAATTGAAAGAGACATGTGTACCCCAATGTTCATTGCAGCACTGTTTATAATAGCCAGGACATGGAAGCAACCTAGATGTCCATCAGCAGATGAATGGATAAGAAAGCTGTGGTACATATACACAACAGAGTTTTACGCAGCCATTAAAAAGACTACATTTGAATCCGTTCTAATGAGGTGGATGAAACTGGAGCCCATTATACAGAGTGAAGTAAGCCAGAAAGAAAAACACCAATACAGTATACTAACACATATATATGGAATTTAGAAAGATGGTAACAATAACCCTGTACGCGAGACAGCAAAAGAGACACAGATGTATAGAACAGTCTGCTGGACTCTGTGAGAGAGGGAGAGGGTGGGATGATTTGGGAGAATGGCATTGAAACATGAATAATATCATATATGAAATGAATCACCAGTCCAGGTTCGATGCACGATACTGGATGCTTGGGGCTGGTGCACTGGGACGACCCAGAGGTATGGTATGGGGAGGGAGGAGGGAGTAGGGTTCAGGATGGGGAACATGGTATACCTGTGGCAGATTCATGTTGATGTATGGCAAAACCAATACAATATTGTAAAGTAATTAACCTCCAAGTAAAATAAATATATTTATATTTTTAAAAATATATATAAGCTTAATGTTGAATAAAACAATACATATTAAATCAATACAAAATTATATAAACTGACTTAAAATTAACACTCAAACAACTAAGATCATGGAATCCAGTCCCATCACTTCATGACAAATAGATAAGGAAACAATGGAAACAGACTATTTTCTTGGGCTCCAAAATCACTGCAGATGGTAACTGAAGCAACGAAATTGAGACACTTGCTTCTTGAAAGAAAAGCTATGACAAACCTAGATAGCACATTAATAAGCAGAGACATTACTTTACTGACAAAGATCTGTCTAGTCAAAGATATAATTTTTCCAGTAGTCATATATGGATGTGAGAGTTGTACCATAAAGAAGATGGAGCACCAAGAAATTGATATTTTTGAACTGTGGTGTTAGAAGAGATGCATGGAAGTCTCTTGGACTGCAAGGAGATCCAAACAGTCGATCCTAAAGGAAATCAGTCCTGAATATTCATTAGAAGGACTCATGTTGAAGCTGAAGCTCCAATACTTTGGCCACCTGATGCTAACAGCCAACTCATTTTAAAAGAGTCTGATGCTAGAAAAGATTGAGGGCAGGAAGAGAAGGGGGTGACAGAGGATTAGATGGTTGGATGGCATCACCAAATCAGAGGACATGAGTTTGAGTAAACTCAGGAAATAGTGAAGGGCAGGGAAGCCTGGTGTGCTGCAGTTCATGGTGTTGCAAAGAATCGGACACGATTGAGAAACTAAACAACCACAATCAACAAACAATGAGAAATTGTGGGAAAATATTTCCCCCTAATTTCCATTTTCTCCTCTTTCTTTTGATGAAAAAGTAAAATAGAAATTTTCCTCATCAGCACTGCTATAGTTCTATTTAGCTTAGTTTTTGAAGAGTAAATTCTTACATGAGAGTCAGTTTGAGTCCTAACATCCTTGGTGCCCTAATGCTCTCAGTTAGCTTCATCCAACATGTCACCTGCAACCTGCATTCTCAGCCCAGCTCTGTGCCCATTCTGTTCCCTGGCAAGGTGGTCCCGAGGTTACGGTGCACAGGTGCACCAGCTCAGCCTGCTCTAGCCATGTGCCCAGTTTTCCTGAGAAGTATAATTCAGCCTTAAAAGCGATCTGGGAGAACCTCCTGTTTCCTTTGCCTCTAACTATGTCTGGTTTCCAAATCAACTTCAGCCTCTCTCCAGTGACCTAAACCTTTGCTGATCACCTCTACCCTTTCTACTTTAGAAAATCTTCCAACTTGAACCCAACTTTGCTCTTTTGCAAATTTAAATGAAAACACATTGCATGTTTTTCTGCTTCTCTCATGGACTTACGTTCTAGTTTAGACCTGTCTTCAGATTCACACTTTTAATTGCCCAATCATAAAGTAAATAACCCTTGGCTTTACTCTAGGTTTCAGACTCTCAGCCCTCATCAAATGCATCCAGTTTCTCAGTCTGATCTGTGCTTCTGTTGCCCAACCTTGAACTCTAACAACTGATTACTGTGGCTAATGCAGATACATGTTCGAATTCAGGCCCTGACAAGAGCAACAAAGAGATTAAAGTTAACTTTTTAAGCCACAGACATCAATTCACCTTTATAAGCCATTAAGGGTTCACCCATAAATGTAGTAAAACATAATACCTAATCAGTTCAGTTCAGTTCAGTTCAGTCGCTCAGTCATGTCTGACTCTCTGTGACCCCATGGACTGCAGCACAGCAGGCCTCCCTGTTCATCACCAACTCCCGGAGCTTGCTCAAACCCATGTTCAAGTTGGTGATACCATCCAGTCATCTCATCCTCTGTCATCCCTTTGTCCTCCTGCCTTCAATCTTTCCCAGTATCAAGGTCTTTTCCAGTGAGTAAGTTCTTCACATCAGGTAGCCAAAGTATTGGAATTTCAGCTTCAACAGCAGTCATTCCAATGAATAATCAGGACTGATTTCCTTTAAGATGGACTGGTTGGATCCCCTTGATGTCTCAAGGGACTCTCAAGAGTCTTCTCCAACAGCACAGTTCAAAAGTATCAATTCTGGCACTGAAATCTATGATGCTACTTCAGAAAAACTATAGGAAGTCTTCATACCTTGAGCTATTTTGTGTAGTTATTAAAGAGTTTAGAAAGTTTTAAAAATCCAAGACAGTTGTTCCTTCTCTGGAAATTAAAATTGAATGAGTAAGTGACTGGGTAGCTACTCGATGTTACTAGCAAACTCCTAAAATGTTGAAGACAAGCAGGAAGGTATATCCAGACATCTCCTATCTGAAGCATGTTCCCAGGTCAGAGGAGGAAAGGACAGAAATGAGTAAAGTTGTTTACAACTTTGGTCCACAGACAATCCTTGTATAGACGCGGAACTCCTCTTTTCTTACTGGGTGTCACGTCCTGGAGGCTTTTATGAACGTTTCTCTTTTAGGAGCCACTGATGGCTGAATCAAAAATCTAACCCACAGTACACAAATTATTAACTGCCATGGCACAGAATGAAAACTTTTTGCACTTTAATTCTAATATTTTTGAGAACTGTTTGACAAAGATGCCAAGCAAAATTCTAGATGGAAGTCAAAGAAGCTCCTAAGTTCTGACACACTCCTATTCTCCATCACTTCTCAAAGACAGTGTGGATTGCCTGAGTCTGCAGTCGCCCCTTTCACTAAGATTTCTGCACTCATCTTTAGTATTAAATGTGCCACACTTCACTCTTCATAATGCTTAGTATGTCTTTGCAATTTTAGTGTTTTGGGAGGATACAGAATACAAAGCAGAGGTGAATAATCCTACTGCACATTCTACTGACACTACACATTTCTTTACTGTGCAATTTCTTTCTTTTTTAAAAAATTTAAACATAGTCATAAAAACCTTTACCATTGACCTCAGATTTACTTTTTGAGACTCAGGCCATGAAAGCTTCAGCTGAGTATGTCCATCTGGGCCCACCTCTGGTCTTATCTTCCTGCCTCAGTTTTATTTTAAACAGGTTTTTTCTTTTTCTTTTTTTTTTTTGGAACATGTTGCTTTTTTTGCCACTATTTTTTTTAATTGAAGGATAATTGCTTTACAGAACTTTGTGATTTTCTGTCATATATAAACAAAAATCAACAAGAATTTCTTTGGAGAAATGTCTTTTGTTAGGTCTTTTTCCCACTTTTTATTGGGCTATTTTTTTTTCCTTTTTTGGAACTTGTTGCTTTTTTTGCCACTAATTTTTTTTTTTAATTGAAGGGTAATTACAGAATTCTGTGATCTGTCATAAATCAACAAGAATCAGTATGTCTTCTTTGGAGAAATGTCTTTTTTTTAGGTCTTTTCCCCACTTTTTGATTAGGCTTTTTTTTTTTTTCTGGTATTGAGTTGTATGAGCTGTTCGTATATTCTGGAAATTAGTTCTTTATAAGTTGTTTCATTTGCTATTATTTTCTCCCATTCTGAGGGTTGTTTTTTCACCTTGTTTGTAATTTCCTTTGCTTTGCAAAAGCTTTTAAGTTTAATTAGGTCCCATTCATTTATTTTTGTTTTTGTTTCCATTATTTTAGGAGGTAGGCCATAGAAGATTTTGTTTTATGTTTATTTTGATTTATGTCATCGAGTTTTCTGCCTATTCAGTTTTTAAATGCCTCCCTCTTCAGACAGCTCTCTGTGAACCCCTCACTCCCACTCAAGCTCCATCTGACCCCTGTCCACCTTTATTCTCTAACTCAGTGTAGACCAATTATGATTAGCAAATCAAATTTCAAGGTGCTCAGATGCGAGGTTTCCTTCTAGACCCTCTAGCTGGGGGAACAGACTAGACTTTCATCTTTCATGAGTCTACACTGGGAATCCGGGTATATCCATGTTCCTGGTCTTTATTATTCTCTTGTGATAATAATCGTTTTTTTCCAGTTTGGGCACTTTCTCATCCTCATTATTTTCCTCTGTGTTCTGAACATCTCATATGACAGTCTGAAGCTTAGAACTGTAAATGGGCTTACATTTAAATTCCATTTTCCTCATCATTTCTTTTTTGAGCTTCAAATTTGGTGTGTGTATGTGTGTTTGTGTGTGTGTGTGTGTATACATACACAAGCGTCTGTGTGTATATATACACAAGCGTGTGTGTGTACCAAGGAAACTAGTTAAATTCTTTGGTTTTCATGAATAGAGTGAAAATCAGATTGCATAGATTTCCTATTTCTTAAATACCACTGGAAAGAAACAGAACTCTTCCTTCCTTAGTATTATGATTTATTTTAAGCCTTGTTCAGAAACTACTGAAAGTTAAAGCAGCACATAGCTCACGGCCTTGGTCCCCAGGGAAGAATGATCTCTGTGCTCTGTTTCATTTTCTCCAATCATCCTTCCACATTTCAGGGAAATAAATCACGTTGTCACCAAGCCTCTTGCTTTTCCAGAGAAGAAGCAGTACTTTCCATGGTCTTTTCAATTTTGCATAAAAGCAGGATCTGCTGACAGTCGTGCCAGAAAAGTGTCACCATGAAATTCAAAGTGAAAGAGGGATGAGCTTAAGCAGGTTTCCCCACTGCTTGCTGGAAGATACCAGAAAAATGAGAAGGAAGTTTTAAAAACAGCACAGAAGGGCTCTCTCTTGAAAAACTTGCAAAAACTTCTTTTTTTTTTTCCCAAAACTTGTGTAGCATAGACATAACACACCAGCTCAGTGGAATGGAAAGTCTAGAAATTATGGGCTCAGCTCTTCTGGACATAGCTGCTGATGGTGTGCAAGACTTTTGCATACATTGCCTAGAAGCTTTATATCCTTCCATTTCAGAGGCAAAGGATATGCAATGATGCTTCAAGGATGAAGATATAAGATTTCTTTAAACAATTAAAAAGAAAAAGGGGTCAGTTCCAGATAATGACAGATGTATTTCCTTCTAGACCTGGTCCATGGCATCACCTGGGACCTTGTTAGAAATACAGAATCTCAGGTCTAGCCCAGACATGTGGAAGCAGAAAGACCTTTTAAAAGGCTCTCCAGGGGATCTGGATGCACTTTGTAGCTTGAGTAGCTAGATAGACTTTGCAATTGTCCTAGCTGACTAGATTGGGTCTCTCTGAGTGTTGGTAAGTATAGAGGTGGAAGAGTTCTGATAAACTAAACCATCTGTGCTTAACTCAGGCTATTAAAAATGATATTGGTGAAGCTGGAAGACAGCCTAGAGGGTTAATGTATTTGTACCATAAAAATATTCAGAATTCAGGTCAGAGGAGAGAGTCAAAAGGGAGATTTGGTCTATTCTACAAATGCTAAAAAGAGCCCCCTCCACCTCCTGTATTAAAACAATGCCATCACAGTGAAAATCAGAGAAATTAAGTTCATCTCAACAAAATAATAAATGGTTATTGAACAAATATCTTGCTGTCTTTCAAACATAAGTGTGTTATCTGAGCTCCATGGAAATAAATGTTTGAGTTCCTGATCTTTGACTCAAACATAGATCTTCACAACATATTCTGCCGTGTTGTAAAATCTTGCAGTTTATCTTATAACTCAAAGCTGTGTAATCAACTCCATGCTCATTACTACATTTGGTCGGTGTTTTGAGAGTAGGGGGATAAACCGCAGGCCAAGCAGGGTCAATAAGAAAATTGCAAGCTGTAAAGAGTGTGTCTAATTCCTGGACTGTGGGTGACCCCTCTGTCCTCCCAGTAGGCAGAATCTTAGTAATAACACTAAACCTTTCTTTGCAAATCCTGAGTCTCAAGCTCTTGGGCCTGTGGTCTACATTTTCAAACTCAATTCATATATGTTCATTAATTGTCTTATGATGTACAAAGTACTTTGGGAAGCTTCTAAAAGGTACACAGAAGAATGACCCTTGGAGTCTGAAGCCAAGTGCAAAGATTAGTGAAATATAGTACTTGCCAAATTTGAAGGTCAAAACTTTTCTGTTGTTAGTTTGGCCTTACTGCCAATCATAATACAAACCACCTAATCTTAGATGACGTATTATCCTAAAGGGAAAAAAGGTAAATCTGGCATAACTAGATACTATAATAAATGTCTTGGCTAAGCTTTTATGTATTCTGAAAAACAGAAGCTTTTGTTTCTCTGGGACAAATAAAATCTTATTCTAAATACGGATAAACACAATTTCTTCAGATACTGGAATGAGCTACTACCCTGGAGATTCAGGGCGTGGCAATGGCATTTCCTTCTACTTGAAACACCCATTTCTTGGCTTTTCAAAATGTTGCCTCTTTCACTGATGCTTTTTAATCCCATCAAAACAGACTCCTCAGCTTCAGGAGCTATTATCACTAAGTACATGTGATAGGTCCATAATAATTTATTCACTATTGAAGAAAATGAGATTACATCTCAGAATTAACTCCTTTAAGAACAGGTTTGGTTTAAACTTTATTCACATATTCATTCATTCAGTATCTTACTTAGCATTTACTATGTGTCAGGCATTGTTCTGTGCAGAGTTGTGGTGATACGGGATGGGGGTGGTAGGTACAGCAATGAACAGCACAGATTGGTTCATTATATCTTGAGGCTCATGGAATAGCTGGGCATATACCTGACAATAAACATGCAAAAAAATTCACAAAAAGATCATTTTAAACAGTGCAAAGTGCTGTTAAGAAAATAAAACTGGTGAAGATGAGAGAAATGGTGGTTATACTAGCCACTTTATTTGAATCATTTTACTTACCTAACATATATAACCTTTGCCATGTGCTAGGATTACTCTTGCTCCTTGGAAGAAAAGCTATAACAAACCTAGAGAGTGTATTAAAAAGCAGAGATATCACTTTACTAACAAAGGTCCGTATAGTCAAAGTTTTTCCAGTAGTTATGTATGGATGTGAGAGTTGTACCATAAAGAAAGCTGAGCACCAAAGAATTGATTCTTGCAAATTGTGGTGCTGGAGAAGATTCCTGAGAGGCCCTTGGGCAACAAGGAGATCAAACCAGTCAATCCTAAAGGAAATCAACCCTGAATTGGAATTCATTGGAAGGACTGATGCTGAAGTGGAAACTATAATACTTTGGCCACGTGATGCAAAGAGCCAATTCACTGGAAAAGACCTTTATGATGGACGAGATTGACAGCAAGAGGAGATGGGGTGGCAGAGGATGAGATGGTTGGATGGCATCACTGATTCTCTGGACATGAGTTTGAACAAACTCAGGGAGATAGTGAAGTATAGGGAAGCCTGGCATACTAGAGTTCATGAGATCACAGACAGCTGGACACAACTTGGCCACTGAATAACAACAACAAGGATACTCTAAGTTCTTTAAAAATATTAAATCATTCATTCTTGAAAATATGACTACCAAAAAATACATTTATCACTTCCATTTTATACATGAACTCTAACCCCTAGGCATGGCTTCCCTGGAGATCTGGTACCCCAACTGGCCTGCCGATAACATTAACATAAACCAGCCTACACAACCCATGTGGCTATGCCCTGCAATGAAATTCTTTCCCTATACCGAGTAATGGGTATTACCAAATGCACATTTTTAAGGGAAAAATGCATTGCTGCATCTAATATCAACTGTATTTGAATTTCATAGGACAAAATCTTTTACTTTTTTGTTGAAGAGTAATTAAAATATAATAAAATATATAGGTCTTAAGTGAAAAGATTACCAAATCTGACAAATACATATATGCATGGAACATCTATCAAGATACCATTTCCATCATCCAAGAAAAGTCCACTCGGTCCCGACTCAATCAGCTGTATCCATTTTAGTTGCTTCTGCTGATGTTTTGCATCCAGTGTTTAGATTTCTCATCAATGTTTCACCTGCCAGTACAAGCCAATAGTCATATTTGAAAATTACAATATCCATTGCAATTTTCAAAAGCAAGCTGAAATTCTTTATTTCTTGCCCTTTTTTGTGTATATCAGTCAGTTCAGTTCCTCAGTTGTGTCCAATTCTTTGCAAGCCCATGGACAGCAGCATGCCAGGCATCCCTGTCCTTCATCAACTCCCGGAGCCTACTTAAACTCATATCCATAGAGTCGGGGAGGCCATCCAACCATCTCACCTGCTGTTGTCTCTTTCTCCTACCTTCAATCTTTTCCAGCATCAGGGTCCTTTCCAATGAGTCAGTTCTTTGCATCAAGTGGCCAAAGTATTGGAGTTTCAGCTTCAGCATCATTCCTTTCAATGAATATTCAGGACTTATTTCCTTTAGGATGGATTGGTTGGATCTCCTTGCAGTCCAAGGGGCTCCCAAGAGCCTTCTACAACACCACAGTTCAAAAGCATCAATTCTTTGGCCCTCAGTTTCTTCATAGTTCAACTCTCACACCCACACATAACTCCTGGAAAAACCATAGCTTTGACTAGATGGACCTTTGTTAGCAAAGTAGTGTCTCTGCTTTTTAATATGCTGTCTAGGCTGGTCATAGCTTTTCTTCCAAGGGGCAAAAGTCTTTTAATTTCATGGCTGCAGTCACCATCTGCAGTGATTTTGGGGCCCCTCAAAATAAAGTCTGTCACTATTTTCATCGTTTCCTCATCTATTTGCCATGAGGTGATGGGACCAGAGGCCATTATCTTAGTTTTCTGAATGTTCAGTTTGAAGCCAACATTTTCACTCTCCTTTCACTTTCATAAAAACACTCTTTAGTTCTTCACTTCCTGCCATTAGGGTGGTGTCATCTGCATATCTGAGGTTATTGATACTTCTCCCGGCAACCTTGATTCCAGTATGAGCTACATCCAGCCTGGCATTCTGCATGATAATCTGCATATAAGTTAAATTAGCAGGGTGACAATAAACAGCCTTGACATACTCCTTTTCTGATTTGGAAACAGTCTGTTGTTCCATGTCCAATTCTAACTGTTTGTGCCTGACCTGCATACAGATTTATGAGAAGGCAGGGAAGGTGGTCTTGTATTCCCATCTCTTCAAGAATTTTCCACAGTTTCTTGTGATTCAAACAGTCAAGGGCTTTGGCGTAGTCAATAAAACAGAAGTAGATGTTTTACTGGAACACTGTTGCTTTTATGATGATCTAACAAATGTTGGCAATTTGATCTCTGTTCCTCTGCCTTTTCTAAATTCATCTTGAACATCTGGAAGTTCACCATTCACATACTGTTGAAGCTTGGCTTGGAGAATTTTGAGCATTACTTTACTAGCATATGAGAAGAGTGCAATTGTGTGGTAACGTGAACATTCTTTGGCATTGCCTTTCTTGGGAATGGAATGAAAACTGACCTTTTCCAGTCCTGTGGCCATTACTGAGTTTTCCAAATTTGCTGGCATATTGAGTGCAGCATTTTCACAGCCTCTTCTTTCAGATATGAAATAGCTCTGCTGGAATTCCATCACCTCCACTAGCTTTGTTCACAGTGATGCTTCCTAAGGCCCATTTGATTTCTCATTCCAGGATGTCTGGCTCTAAGTGAGTGATCACACCATCGTGATTATCTGGGTCATGAAGATCTTTTTTGTATAGTTCTTCTGTGTATTCTTGCCACCTCTTCTTAATATCTTCTGCTTCTGTTAGATCCATACTATTTCTGTCCTTTATTGTGCTCATCTTTGCATGAAATGTTCCATTGGTATCTCTAATTTTCTTGAAGAGATCTCTAGTCTTTCCCATTCTATTGTTTTCCTCTATTTCTTTGTACTGATCACTGAGGAAGGCTTTCTTATCTCTTCTTGCTGTTCTTCGGAACTCTGCATTCAAATGGGCATATCTTTCCTTTTTTCCTTTGCCTTTCATGTCTTTTCTTTTCTCAGCTCTTTGTAAGGCCTCCTCACAGCCATTTTGCCTTTTCTGCATTTCTTTTTCTTGGGGATGGTCTTGATCACTGCCTCCTGTACAATGTCACAAACCTCCGTCCATAGTTCTTCAGGCACGCTATCAGATCTAAACCCTTGAATCTATTTGTTACTTCCACTGTATATTCGTAGGGATTTAGGTCATACCTGAATGGTCAAGTGATTTTTCCCTACTTTCTTCAATTTAAGTCTGGATTTGGCAAAAAGGTGTTCATGATCTGAGGCACAGTCAGCTCCTGGTCTTGTTTTTGCTGATGGTATAGAGCTTTTCCATCTTTGGGTACCAAGAATATAATCAGTCTGATTTTGGTATTGACCATCTGGTGATGTCCATGTAAAGAGTCTTCTCCTGTGTTGTTGGAAGAGGGTGTTTGCGATGACCAGTGCGTTCTCTTGGCAAAACTCTGTTAGCCTTTGACTTTGAATTCCGTACTCCCAGGTCAAATTTGCCTGTTACTCCAGGTAGCTCTTCACTTCCTACTTTTGCATTCCAGTCCCCTATAATGAAAAGGACATCTTTTGTGTGTGTTAGTTTAGAAGGTCTTGTAGGTTTTCATAGAACCATTCAACTTCAGCTTCTTCAGCATTACTGGTTGGGGCATAAACTTGTATTACTGTGATATTGAATTGTTTGCCTTAAAAACAAACAGAGATGATTCTGTCATTTTTGAGGTTGCACCCAAGTACTGCATTTTGGAGTATTTTCTTTACTATGATGGCTATTTTATATATAATGGTCATCTGACTTAAATTCACCTGTTCCAGTGCATTTTATTTCACTGCTTCCTAAAATATCAGTGTTCAGTCTTGCCATCTCCTAAGTTGATCCATGGATCTAACTTTCCTGGTTCCTAGGCAATATTGCTCTTTAAAGCATCAAACTTTACCTCCATCATGAGTCACATCCACAACTGGGTGTTGTTTTTGCTTTGGCTCCATCTCTTCATTCTTTCTGGTGTTATTTCTCTACTCTTTTCCCATAACATATTGGGGCACCTACCGACCTGGGAAATTCATCTTTCAGTATCATATCTGTTTGCCATTTCATAATGTTCATATGCATATCTTCTTTGGAAGTGTTAGTTGTGCTTTGATTTTGGTTCAATACATCTGTTTCCATACACTCCACCTGCTGACATGGTGCTTGGGCAAAGGCTTGGGCTCCATTGTCCAGTTTGTAATCTGGAGACTAATCACGCACAGCCCACTGAACATGGAGCAAGTCTCTGAAGATGTGTCCTACCATCCTAAAATCTAGAGAGAAAGCACAGGCAGATAATATTTGGGTTCTACACCTTCCCTGAAGTTCCCAAACTATTTAAAATCTGTACATGAGGTATTTTCTCAGCAGATCTCTAACTCATGGAAGTTCAGTTCAGTTCAGTCACTCAGTTGTGTCTGATTCTCTGCGACCTCATGAAGTGCAGCATGCCAGGCCTCCCTGTTCATTACCAACTTCTGGAGTCTACCCAAACCCATGTGCATTGAGTCAGTGATGCCATCCAACCATCTCATCCTTTGTCATCCCCTTCTCCTTCTGCCCTCAATGTTTCCCACATCAGGGTCTTTTCAAATGAGTCAGTTCTTCCCATCAGGTGGCCAAAGTGTTGGAGTTTCAGCTTCAGCATCAGTCCTTCCAATGAACACCCAGGACTGATCTCCTTTAGGATGGACTGGTTGGATCTCCTTGCAGTCCAAGAGACTCTCAAGAGTCTTCTCCAACATCACAGTTCAAAGGCATCAATTCTTCGATGCACAGCTTTCTTCACAGTCCAACTCTCACATCCATACATGACTACTGGAAAAACCATAGCCTTGACTAGATGGACTTTTGTTGACAAAGTAATGTCTCTGCTGTTTAATATGCTATCTAGGTTGGTCATAACTTTCCTTCCAAGGAGTAAGCAGCTTTTAATTTTACGGCTGCAATCACGATCTGCAGTGATTTTGGAGCCCCAAAATATAAAGTCAGCTACTGTTTCCACTGTTTCCCCATCTATTTGCCATGAAGTGATGGGACCGGATGTCATGCTCATGGAAGTGAAGGTGGTAAATCAGAATGAAATAGGCCTGTGCTTCTCAGTCTTGAATGTGCCTATGGACTATCTGAGGATCTTGTTAAAATGCAAAGTATCATGTGGATGTGTGGCTAAACCAATACAATATTGTAAAGTAAAATAATAATAATAAACTTTTAAAAAGAAAAAAAAAATTTTACTGCAAAGTATCATTCACCAGGTATGGGGCTGGGCCTGTGACTGAATTTCTAAAAAGTTCTGGGTGATGCTGGCACTAGTAGTCCAAAGACCACAAGTTGAGTACTCAGGACAAATTTAAGGTCAGATTAAATAAACATTTACCAATGAGCCAAGTTCTAGGGCATAAAAGGGACTCTGCTAAAAAAATAAATTCAGGGGTTATTGGGTTAAATTTAAAATGGTTTCTTTAAGATAGGACTCATAGAACCCATAACATGCCAATGCAAATTGTTACTTATGCTAAATGAAGTTTTCCGTGTTTATTAGATCAAGGAGCACTTTTTTTGAAGAGCATCTGATAGGTCCACTGCCCATCCAGTGGGTGAAGGGACCTTGTAGATCCTTCTGAACCTACACTGAGATTGACATTGACATTGAAGTCGCTCAGTTGCGTCCGACTCTTTGCGACCCCATGGACTGTAGCCTACCAGGCTCCTCTGTCCACAGAATTTTCCAGGCAAGAATACTGGAGTGGGTTGCCATTTCCTTCTCCAGGAGATCTTCCCGACCCAGGGATCGAACCCGGGTCTCCCGCATTTTAGGCAGACGCTTTACCATCTGAACCTAAACTTCTATTATTTCTAAGGACGCTCTCTCAAGGATTTGATTATCTTGACAAAGTAAATACAATACAAAACTTCCCATTGTTTCATATTCCTTATTTCTTTTCTGCCTTTTTGAAATTACAGATTCCACAAACTTTCAGAGCTGGAAGGCTAAGATTCTACATTATTGGCAACTTAATGCCTAAAAACAAAGAAAAGTGGGTACCTAGAAAGCTGTGTAACATATAACCTATGAAAGTAAATTATTGGCATCAATGAGCTTCACAAATAATGGTTAGCTTATAGGATTCATTTTTCCCATATTGTAACAATGCTATTCATTCCTCTCACTAGCTTAACTGGGAAACTGAGTCCTCTGTCATTTCTCTAAATAATAACTTTCCCTCAGTGTACCTCTTACTTGGGACATGATATTTGTCTGACAGCCGAGCTTTTAAATTTCTTTCAGAGTGTCAAACTGGTCTATCTTATTGAGGTATTTAAAACACAAACAGACTTTTTAAAAATATGCACTTCTAGTAAACTTAAGAAATTCAGAATTGTGATGGCAAATTTCTCTTTCTGACTGGAATCTTCCCATTACTCTCACAGACACACTTGGATTTCTGAAGTACAGCCTTGCATTGTCTTATGACAGTCTTGGTTTAGCTACATAAGTGCACTGATTTAATATACAGGCTTTCAAAATTGTATTTACTGAAGATAACATTAAAAACATCACTAAAGCTATTCAGTAAACTCTGGTTACTCTAAGATTTCATATTTATATTTCAAATCTCCCAAACAAACCTGGGGGGCGGGTCACAGAATATTTAAAAATTATAAGCTGGAGTAATGTCCTCTGCAAGGGTCAGGGGCAGGAACAGGACATGCAGACCAGTGAAAGTGACCAGCTGACAGCCCACTACCTGCAGCTCAGCTCTGCTCGCTTGTTCTCATTGAGCTAATTCAGGAACTGCTCTCATTTTCATTATTATCCATAAGGTAGATGTTATCACCCATTCTTTACAGGCAAGGAAATGAAGGACATTTTCTGTTATGAAAATGTATATTTATAAATGTCTTAGCAGTATCCTCAGAGCTCTCAAGAATCAGCTCCATTAATCAGAATTACTGCTGTGACCTTATTAAATAATGGAACTTCGACAAGCTCATTTCTAATATGCAAATACATTCATAATAATTTCAGATACAAACTGATGCTCACATAGATACCCAAGGCCTACAAGTCAAAGACAATGACAAACCTACCACAGTGTTAATAGTTATCTCAGAATTTTCAAAAGTTATAAGCAAACTGGATACATAAATATCTAAGTTACAAATAAACTGTACTTTTGAGCAAATAGTCCAATTTCCTACTATCGCTTCCCTGTGAAATTACCCTAACAATCACTAACATTTTTGGAAAGTTTTTGTAAGGTAAGCACTGTCCCAGGCCTATTTAAGTCACATTTCTGAAAATACAAGCTTACTTATTAAAAAGATATTTCCCATGACAAACACAAAAGCTACAGAACGGTGTTACAGAAGCACCAACAGGCTCATGAAAAGGTACTCAAGATCACTATTAGAGAAACACCTACAATGAGGTATGACCTCACACTGATCAGAATGGCCATCATTGAAAAGTTTACAAATAATAAACGCTGGTGAGGGTGGGAAATGAAGGGAAATTTCTTACCCTGCTGGTGGGAATATAAATTGAGGAAGCTACCATTGGAAACAGTATTGAGATTCCTTAAACAGCTGAAAGAGAGTTATCATATGATCCAGCAATCCCATTCCTGGCATACATCGGAAAAGCCGAAAAATCTAATTTGAAAAGATACATGCGTCCCAACTTCATAGCAGCATTACTTACAACAGCCAAGACAAGGAAGCAACCTAAATGTGCAACAAGAGAGGAGTGGATAAAGAAGATGCAGATATACACAGTGCAGTACTGAGCTGTGCTGTGCTCAGTCATGTCTGACTCTGTGTGACCCCATGGACTATAGCCTACAAGGCTCCTCTGTCCATGGAGATTCTCCAGGCAAGAATACTAGTGTGGGTTACCGTGCCCTCCTCCAGGGGATCTTCCCAACCCAGTGATCTAACCCAGGTCTCCTGCACTGCAGGCAGGTTCCTTCCACCTGAGCTATCAGAGAAGCCCACAATGGAATATTACTCAGCCATGAAAAGAATGAAATAGTGCCATTTGCAGCTACATGGATGAACCTATTTAACATCATATTTAACTTAGATGCAGAGTACATCATGAGAAATGCTGGACTGGATGAAACACAAGCTGGAATCAAGATTTCTGGGAGAAATATCAGTAATCTCAGATATGCAGATGATACCACCATTATGGCAGAAAGTGAAGAACTAAAGAGTCTCTTGATGAAAGTGAAAGAGGAGAGTGAAAAAGTTGGCTTAAAATTCAACTTTCAGAAAACTAAGATCATGGCATCTGGTCCCATCACTACATGGCAAATAGAAGGGGAAAAAGTGGAAACAGTGACAGACTTTATTTTGGGGGGCTCCAAAATCACTGCAGATTGTGACTGCAGCCATGAAATTAAAAGACACTTACTACTTGGAAGGAAAGTTATGATCAGCCTAGACAGCTTATTAAAAAGCAGAGACATTATTTTGACAACAAAGTCTAGTCAAAGCTATGGTTTTTCCAGTAGTCATGTATGGATGTGAGAGTTGGACTATAAAGAAAGCTGAGCACCTAAAAATTGATGCTTTTGAACTGTGGTGTTGGAGAAGACTCTTGAGAGTCTCTTAGACTGCAAGGAGATCCAACCAGTCCATCCTAAAAGAGATCAGCTTGAATAGTCATTGGAAGGACTGATGCTAAAGCTGAAACTCCAATACTTGGGCCACCTGATGTGAAGAACTGACTCATTTGAAAAGACCCTGATGCTGAGAAAGATTGAAGGAGGGAGGAGAAGGGGATGACAGAGGATGAGATGGTTGGATGGCATCACCGACTCAATGGACATGAGTTTGCGTAAACTCCAGGTGGTGATGGATGGGGAGGCTTAGTGTGCTGCAGTCCATGGGGTTGCAAAGTGTGGGACACAACTGAGAGTCTGAATTGAACTGAACTGAACTGGATGAACCTAGACATTATCATACTAAGTAATTCAAACAAGGCAATGGCACCCCACTCCAGCACTCTTGCCTGGAAAATCCCATGGACCGAGGAGCCTGGTAGGCTGCAGTCCCTGGGGTCGCTGAGGGTTGGACATGACTGAGCGACTTCTCTTTCACTTTTCACTTTCCTGCATTGGAGAAGGAAATGGCAACCCACTCCAGTGTTCTTGCCTGGAGAATCCCAGGGACGGGGGAGCCTGGTGGGCTGCCATCTATGGGGTCGCAGAGTCGGACACGACTGAAGTGACTTAGCAGAATTCAAACAAAGATGAATATTATATGCTATCTCATATATGTGGAATAAAAAAATGATACAAATTAAGTTATTTACAAAACAGAAATGGATTCACAGATATAGAAAGCAAACTTACAGTTACCAAATGGGTGAATAGGGGAGGCATAAATTAGGAGTTTGGGATTAACAGATACACACTACTATCTATAGAATAGATAAACAGCAAGGACCTACTGTACAGCACTGGGAATTATTTAATATATTCAATATCTTGTAATAACCTAGAATGGAAAACAATCTGAAAAACGTATATGTATGTGTGTGTATATATATATATGTAAGCAACAAAGTTATTCAGTCACATATATGTATACATATTCATATACATATATACATATATGTAAATGAATAACTGTTGCTTACATAAACTAACACTACACTGTAAATCAACTGTAGTAAACTTTAGAAAAAAGAAAAAATATCACAGGAGTTGGTAAACATTGTGTGAAGTTCAGAATAAGTGTTACAAGTTTAATTTTATCCACCAAAGACACATTAACTTTGACTTTAAAAGATTATATGAAAAAGCTTTCAAAACTTAAGACATCTTATAAAACAACCACTACTTACTATCATCAATGTCAATATTTTAACATCTTTAATTTTCCACATGATCAATGATGCTTACATAAATAATAGCTACAACAATCATGTGAAAGTTACACTAATGAGCTTAACTGCAATTATCATGTGAAAATTATATTAGTGAGCTAACGGAAACATCTGAAAAGTATTTTATACTGATGGGGATTTTAAGGTTCATGGGACCCTTAGGAAGCTCAGTGTTGTTCCCTCCTCTCTGTGTAGGCAAGGTGGCTTTGGGGGTTTTGGGGAAACTCAAAACCATTTCTTCCAGTCTCTCTCCAGGATGGCTAGGTTAAGATAAGCAGAATCATCAGTGTGTTTGAGTCAACCCAGACATCAAAAATACTTAGTCATTGTATGAAAATTAGACTATAATTAGAGAAGAAGGTCACAAAGTAGTTATCCTTTTTCTAAAATGTAGATTTTTATTTTCTCATTATATCTTATTATTTCAAAACCCAAAGATCATCTTTGAAAAAACAAAGAAAAAGAAAGAACAAAGAAAGCTTTCAGAAAGTGTTTCACTAAGAGACTGCTCTTCATCACTCACTACAAATTTCAACAAAATAAGAACTTCCATATGCTCATTTCTAAGTTCTTTTTAGGGCATGTGAACAGAAGCCATGATCTACATGTTCTGAAGATATTCAATCCCAGAGTTTGTCTGTGACTTTGTAAGTGTCCCTGATCACATGATGCTTTAAGGCTTGGAGGCGGCCTGACGAGTGGGATGGAGGGAACAGGTGGTAATGCAGCTGGCACAAGATCCAGGAGGCAGAGCCACTCAGAGTGGCGGGGAAGCAGGGCTACTAGAGCAAGTCCATCTCACAAAACGTGGGAGCTGGTGAAGGGGTCTATGGAAGACAGGTGCTTTTGCATTTACTGGTGGGACCCACATGGCTGTACATGAGGCAACTTGGAAAGACAGATGGGAATGAAGCGGGCACAGTGAGGGCAACCTGGAATCTATGTCTGACTCCTAGCACCTTCAACCTTACATTCAGCAGACCTGCAGAAGACCCCAGCATCCCTCACGGGAACACCCATGAGCTTCAGGCTTGAACTTGATGAAAAGAATCCACCCCGAGTTCAAGGACGGCAGGTTGCTGCCCACTCCAGCTGGGCAACTGCAGACTAGTGACACTCATGTATAATGCTCATGGGCAGCTTGGCTTTCCTAGAGGTAGGTCTGCAGGCTATTTAAGCATGCCTCAGAACATCCTTCTAGACGAACTATTATGCAAGAATAAAAATGGGCTTTTAGTATCTGATAAACTGGATTTTCTCTTGTAAGATTTTATGCTCAGACACTCTGTCTTATTACAAAGTATGTGGGATTCCATTGAAAATAGGAATTAAATAACAAATCAATTAGAGAATCTAATTAGGCTGTATACAGTTTCATGGACACTTTTTATTTAGGTTTATTGCCTTGAGCTGAAATCATTAGTCAACCTGTAGGGTGAGCTCCTCTATTCAGTGTTGCAGTTCTAGTTCAAGGACTCAACAAAAGGAAGTAAATGGATGAACTCTTCAATGAATAACCCCCAAACACGGGTCTTATACAGGACAAAAAAAAAAAAAAAAACTATTGAGACAATAACGTCCTATTGCCACGATCAAGTCCACCTTGCAAAAACTATATGTGTGGCGAACCTGGTCCTTTCAGCTGCGGAAGAGGGGGGCCATTCAGTCAGGCTATCTACACACAGTCCTCTAAACCCAACATAATCAAACCCAGCTCGGTTTGCGTGATCCTCTGGAAGCCTCTATACCTATTTCTAATTCTTCAAGCATGGGTTCAAACACTCCCATATTCAGAAGAGTCCTCACTGAGGATGCTAAAAGGCAGCTTTGTGCTCCCCTGGGCTTTCTCACACACACATTCTCCCAAATATCCACAGTTATCTCCTTCTGGTCCTACTCTTGTGATTGTGGGTAAAATATATTCACTCAAAGGTTATGTTTCTTCTTCTTTCAGTTCAATTCAGTCACTCAGTCGTGTCTGACTCTTTGCAACCCCATTAATCCTGGCACACCAGGCCTCCCTGTCCGTCACCAACTCCTGGAGTTCACCCAGACCCACGCCCATGGAGTCAGTGACGCCATCCAGCCATCTCATCCTCTGTCGTCCCCTTCTCCTCCTGCCCCCAATCCCTCCCAGCATCAGAGTCTTTTCCAATGAGTCAACTCTTTGCATGAGGTGGCCAAAGTACTGGAGCTTCAGCTTCAGCATCATTCCTTCCAAAGAAATCCCAGGGCCAATCTCCTTCAGAATGGACTGGTTGGATCTCCTTGCAGTCCAAGGGACTCTCAAGAGTCTTCTCCAACACCACAGTTCAAAAGCATCAATTCTTCGGCGCTCAGCCTTCTTTACAGTCCAACTCTCACATCCATACATGTCCACTGGAAAAACCATAGCCTTGACTAGACAGACTTTAGTTGGCTAAGTGATATCTCTGCTTTTGAATATGCTATCTAGGTTGGTCATAACTTTTCTCCCAAGGAGTAAACGTCTTTTAATTTCATGGCTGCAGTCACCATCTGCAGTGATTAATATCTTACCTCCCAAGGCTTCCCTGGTGGCTCAGAGGGTAAAATGTCTGCCTGCAATATGGGAGATGGGGGTTCGATTTCTGGGTTGGGAAGATCCCCTGGAGAAGGAAATGGCAACCCACTCCAGTACTCTTGCCTGGAAAATCCCATAGACTGAGAAGCCTGGTAGGCTACAGTCCATGGGGTCACAAAGAGTCAGACACGACTGAGCGACTTCACTTCCCAAAGGGACAATAGGTTACTTAAAGGAAGCGAATGTTATCTTTGCATCCTTTGCAATTAGTATGACTACTTGTCCTGGGTTTTATTGTAGAGGCTTCAGATTGTGTTTTATGTAGGAAAGTCAACCTGATAATATATAACTAAATCTGATTATATGCAATATTTTTAAATCTAAAGGACTTTTTTTTCTATAAGTACTTGCCCTTATTTTCTACCCATCCAGAACTTATTGTACTAGGAACTTATGCAAATGTTTTTCAGTAATTTTTGAGGCACATAAACATAAATGAAGGCACACAAGGGATAAAGAACTCCTTTACCATACCATGCATATCCATTCTCTTGATTCTGCAAGTATAATTCAAATACAATATCTTGAACTTAGAAGTAGCTAAATCACACACAGGCCAAATTGAGCTTCAACCCAAATCATGCCTATGTTTTCTGACATTCATTAGCATGTAGTTGTTTTGTGTTCTCTGGAGGAGTAGGGAGAGATGGAAAGGGTTAGTCTCAGTAAAACAGAGATAACCAAAGGTTATCTCAGATAACAGATAACACATATATTGATGAGGAAGGGTACAGAAGAATAGTGACATTAGAGCAGGGAATACTGTCTAGGGTTACAAAACCTGTTGTACTCTGGAGCCCAGAGCAAGGTGAAATAGCTCAGTCGTGTCCGACTCTTTGCGACCCCATGAACTGTAGCCTATCAGGCTCCTCCGTCCATGAGATTTTCCAGGCAAGAGTGCTGGAGTGGATTGCCATTTCCTTCTCCAGGGGATCTTGCCGACCCAGGAATCGAACCTGGGTCTCCCACATTGCAGTCAGACGCTTTACCGTCTGAGCCACCAGGGAAGCCCCAGAGCAAGGTACCTAAGCCAAATAATTAAAGACTAGGAGACCTAAGTGAGATTCAACTGTCCTGGTTCTTAGTCTTCACTCCCCAGTAGCTCTCACTATCTTTCTCCAGGGTAACAACAGCCTATTACAGAAGCAATCTCCACTATGGTCAAGACTCTGCAGGCCCCTCCCATCATCACCACTTAGGAAGCCACCAGAATCTGAGGCAGACAGTTCCCAGATATGCTGGCGTCTCCCTCCCTCGAACACCCACAGCCTTCAGATGTCCCCCAGAGGGACTGAACCCCAGCTACCCACATCTGTGACCCAGGTGGCAGTGTGCCCTGCACCGCCCTCCTTCCTATCCCTGCTTTGCTCCCATCACTGCACTCACAGTGGTTCTCGGGATCACTGGCAAACAGACGTCCCCAAGTTCTTGTCTCAGAATCAGATTTAGGGGAAATCAAAGTAAGACATATAGTAAGGGCTCAAATACACTAAACTGTTTAACCAACATCATTCTCCAGTTCTAGCTCTTAGGACATTGTCTTACTTTGAATTTTTTAATGATAACTTTAAAATCTCAGTCCCAAGAATGAAACTGGTAGCCTGTTTATCTCCCTCCACCTTTCCCTTCACTTCAGAGAAATAAAGAACACGCTCAGATTTAACTGAAGATGCTCAGTAAATATCAGACAGCACTGCCTATGTAAGGTCTTTGCGTTTCTCTCCTAAGTGGATGAATCCACGGATCATTCAAGGGGGCACATTTTATTCACATTTGGAAAAGATTTAAGGTGAGCAGTTCCAGCACTATTAGAGCTCACCCCTACAGCGTCACTCTCTGTGGGTAAAGTGAGCATGTTCCTAATGTGTCTTAGCCTGTGGTAAAATAGAGAATAGAGAATAGAGTTTCTTTCTGAATGGGTGATTATAACAAAGTGAAAATTGCTCCAGGGCAGGGCCTTTCAAGCTGTCATACTACTTGCCTTAGGATGTTGTTAAAATGCATATTCTGGATCAGTAGGACTGAGCGGGAGCCAAGATTCTGCACTTCTAATAAGCTCCCAGCTGTTGATACTTCTGATGCAAAGACCACACATTAAGCTGTAAAGCTGTAAACCTGTGCCTTCCCCTAAGGCAGCCACTAGCTACATGTGCTTATTTAAATTAGAAATTAAATAAGTTAAAAATTCATTTTTCTCAGTCACATTAGTTATGCTTTCTAAATTTCTTTATTCGTTTTAATTGGTAGCTAGTTACTTTACAATATTGTAGTGGTTTTTGTCATACATTGCTATAATCAGCCACGGGTGTACATGTGTCCCCCATCGTGGACCCCTCTCCCACCTCTCTCCCCATCCCATCCCTCAGGGTCATCCCAGTGCACTAGTCCTGAGCACCCTGTCTCATGCATCAAACCTGGACCGGCGATCTGTTTCACATGTGGTAATATACATGTTTCAATGCTATTCTCTCAAATCATCCCACAACATTGATTATGTTTTAAGTATTCAATAGCCACATGAGGTTAAGTGGCCCTACCATACTAGACAGCGCAGAGAACATTTCCAGCTGTGCAAAAAGTTCATTGAATTCATTACTTTAAACATTGGAGAGATGTTCTCAGATATCTTTTTTTTTTTTATCATTCTTTTAATCTTTCTTTCCTACCTTCCCCACTCCCTACTCTCCTCCAGTTCTCTACTCTGTGGAGTTTTTGTTCTTGCTTTTTACACTTTCATAAAAATTCTGCAATAGGGGACTCAGAGGCATTCTCTGAATACATTTCTTCTCAAAGAATTGGTTGAAACTCCACAGGCCATCTAAACAATGGACCCTCCATAACTATCCTATTTCTAGTCTGTTTTTTTTCTTTTTAAGATTTAGTGAATGACATATTCAGTTAGACAGTTTGGGGCAAACACACTAAATTTGATATGGCTTAATTGTCCTCTTAGAATACTAGCCACAGCAATAATCTTACTCAGTTTTATTAACCAAAATACAATATTTGTACAAGTCATTCATGTCTTAGTGTCAAGACTGAGAAAATAAAGCACTTCTAATAAAAAAGGAAAGATTTTTGCTTTTGTCCTGATAGTGCTCTCTCAAACTACCTTTTCATAAAAATGATACTTATAATTGACTCATATTGTAATTTATCTCTTTAAGCTGAAAATGCTTCAGAAATATACTTGTTTGTTTCTTGGTTAATCTGTTAATGTCTCAAAAAGTTAGATTGGCTGTTGGATAACAGTTTTTCTAGAATATATAGATACATCCAAAGTTCAAATGCAGCATGAATTGCCTGATTATAATGAAAGCACTTAGGTTTAGAAAACTACAGTAAGTGGCAGAATATGCTGTAGATAACTCTTCCATGGAAGGTGCTAGAAATGGCACCAGTTCAATCCTTCTAGCTCTTGAGTTCTAAAATCAATTTTGAGACAGGGAGGGTTTCAAAAAAAAAAAAAATTAAAACATACTATTTCTGATCCCGCAAATAGAGAAGGATCTAGAACTGCGCTGTCTCCTGGTTGTCCTTAACCTTCATGGTCAAACAGCAGTGATAGGAACCTTCCAAAGTTAGTCCTTTCATATTTAGTTAGAGTACTTTGAAAGAGCCTGTGAAAAGTAGCAAGTAGGCATCAACTCAACTCGAAGATCTGGAGCAAATTCAGCAAAACACTCAGCCTATTTCAAGTGTTTGATAAACTTCCTGCACATTAATTACAAAGACTGGTAGTGGAAGCAGAACCTCATATTTTCAAAGGTCCTAATTTATTTATATTGACAACTTGAAAAAAAGAAAAACCCAGGCTGTTCACTGTTCTATGTTACTGCTGTTAAATTTTAACAATTGAAACAAACTTGAGAGTATCTGCTTATAGTAAATAAAGGTTTGCTGTGGCAGTATACCCATCTTTGCCCAAGAGAGGAAAACAAGCAATCCTGTACCATTTTAAACAAGAGGGTAAGGCAAGAAAGAAATGGATGATATTACTGGTTACACAGTTGAAAATATGTAATATAAAATAAACTTTGAGTCAATTATTAGCAATCAAATTCACATATATATGTACATAATAGAAGTTTTCTAGAGAATCCAATATACGAAAAGAAAACAAGCTTCAGTGTTTGCATGATCATCTACATAATTTGGTGACATTCTTTAGGAAATAAACAATATTTGAGCTGGAATTTCCCCATGTGATTCAATACACTGGGTAAATTATCTGTTAAAATGTATATAGATCACTGTGGAAATTTTTTAAACTACCTAAGTTTATATAAAAAAAAATCATTATGCCAAAACCCAAATATAGGCACTGTTAGCATGCTGTGTATTTCTTCTATATTGGTTTTCTTTGAAAAGTTCATAAGCATATGCACATATTGCATTATTTTAAATTAAGGGCAAACTAATTAGCTAAGCGGACAAGAAAACAGATGCAGACAAGAGCTATAATCTCTGTATGAGGTGCTATGCACCTTCCTCATAGGTCTAACCACACAAGTCTTCCAATGACTTGATAAGACGGGCACTGTGTTATCTCTGCTTTAAAGATGAGAGAGCAGAAGATGTTAAATAATGGGCCTGTGTTCTCCAGGAGGTGGTGATGGACAGGGAGGCCTGGCGTGCTGCGATTCATGGGGTCGCAAAGAGTCAGACATGACTGAGCTACTGAACTGAACTGAACTGAACTGATTCTCCAAAGGAACATTTCATACAAAGATGGGCAAAATAAAGGCAGAAATGGCAATGAACTACCAAAAGCAGAAGAGATTAAGAAGAGGTGGCAAGAATACACAGAACTATACAAAAAAGATCTTAATGACCTGGATAACCACGACGGTGTGGTCACTCACCTAAAGCCAGACATCCTGGAGTGCAAAGTCAAGTGGGCCTTAGGAAGCATTACTACAAATAAAGTTAGTTGAGGTGATGGAATTCCAGCAGAGCTATTTCAAATCCTAAAAGATGATGCTGTGAAAGTGTTGCACTCAATATGCCAGCAAATTTGGAAAACTCAGCAGTGGTCACAGGACTGGAAAAGGTCAGTTTTCATTCCAATCCAAGAGAAAGGCAATGCCAAAGAATGCTCAAACTATCGCACAGTTCACTTCAGTTCAGTCAGTCAGTAATGTCCGATTCTTTGTGACCCCATGGATTGCCACATGCCAGGATTCCCTGTCCATCACCAACTCCTGGAGCTTGTTCAAACTCATGTCCATCGAGTCAATTATGCCATCCAGTCATCTCATCCTCTGTCATCCCCTTCTCCTCCTGCCTTCGATCTTTTCCAGCATCAGGGTCTTTTCCAAAGAGTCAGTTCTTCATGTAAGGTGGCCAAAGTATTGGATTTCAGCTTCAGCATCAGTCCCTCCGATGATTTCCTTTAGAATGGACTGGTTGGATCTCCTGGCAGTCCAAGGGACTCTCAACAATCTTCTCCAACACCACAGCTCAAAAGCATCAATTCTTCAGTGCTCAGCTTTCCTTATGGTCCAACTCTCACATCCATACATGATTACTGGAAAAATGATACCTTTGACTAGATGGACCTTTGTTGGCAAAGTAATGTCTCTGCTTTTTAATATGCTGTGTAGGTTGGTCATAGCTTTTCTTCCAAGGGGAAAGTGTCTTTTAATTTCATGGTTGCAGTCACCCTCTGCAGTGATTTGGGAGGCCCTCAAAATAAAGTGAAGTGATGGGACCAGATGCCAAGATCTTATTTTTCTGAATGTTGAGTTTTAAGCTCATTTTACATGTTAGTAAGGTAATGCTCAAAGTCCTTTAAGCTAGGCTTTAGCAGTACGTGAACAAGAAATTCCAGGTATACAAGATAGATTTTAAAAAGGCAGAGGAACCAGAGATCAAATTGCCAACATCTGTTGGGTCATAGAAAAAGCAAGGGAATTCCAAAAATCATCCACCACTGCTTCACAGACTATTATTATTTTCTTGGTATCCAACATCACTGCAGATGGTGACTGCAGCCATGAAATTAAAAGATACTTGCTTGCTCCTTGGAAGAAAAACTGACAAGTATAGTGTATCAAAAGGCAGAGATTTCACTTCACTAACAAGGATCCATGTAGTCAAAGCTATGGTTTCTCCAGTAGTCATGTATAGATGTTAGAGTTGGACCATAAAGAAAGCTGAGCGCTGAAGAATTGATGCTTCTGAACTGTGGTGCTGGAGAAGTCTATTGAGAGTCCCTTGCACTGCAAGGAGATCTAACCAGTCCATCCTAAAGGAGATCAGTCCTGGGTGTTCATCAGAAGGACTGATGTTAAAGCTGAAACTCCAACACTTTGGCCACCTGATGTGAAGAGCTGACTCATTTGTAAAGACCCTGATGCTGGGAAAGATTGGAGGCAGAGGAGAAGGGGATGACAGAGGGTGAGATGGTTGGATGGCTTCACCTACTCAATTGTCATGAGTTTGAGGAAACTCCGGGAGTTGGTGAAGAACAGGGAAGCCTGGCGGGCTATAGTCCATGGGGTCACAAAGAGTCGGACATGACTGAGCAACTGAAAGACAACAACATGGGCAGAAAAGCTGGAGTATGAGACTAAGAAATTTGTCTCAGCTGCCATGCTTGGTAGTGGCACAGCTAGAAACAGACTGTAACAAAGCTGTCTTTTTTTCAGCTGTGATTTCAGCTACTTAGGTTAAAGTGCTAATATGCTTCAAGGTGTAAAGCTTCCCCAAATTAAGCATCATTGTATTGAGGATGTCTTATCATCTACTACCTATGGATTTACACTACACTTAACTTTAAAATTGAACAAGATAATATATCCATACATCTTCTTTAAAATCTAAGAACATTTGGTAATGGAAGCCTAGCATTTCTATCATGGCAATTTTAAGAAATACTTATTTGTTTACTTTGGTTGAGTCACAGTTGTTTTACATAGGCTCTCTAAGTTGTGGCACGCAGGCTAGCTGCCCCACGTCACGTGAGATCTTAGTTCCCTGACCATGGATTGAACCTGTGTCCCCTGCACTGCCTGGTGGATGCCCAACCACTAAACTACCACGGAAGTCCCATATGTCATTGTAATTTTTTAATAAAATTTCCTTCAGAATTTATAGGTATTTCAAATAATTATGCTATACACCTAAAACTAATAACATGTTATATGTCAATTATACATCGACAAAATAAAAATAATAAATTTCCCATTTGGTATATTTTTACAGCAACTATGTTAGTCAATGGACATACAAAAACTATTGCCAAGATGGTTGAGAAAATCTCATTATATCCCACATCAAGTTTTCCCAGTTGTTACTCTCTTATAAGTGCATGATACATTTGTTACAACTAAAGAACCAATGGGCTTTGCTGGTGGCTCAAATGGTAAAGAATCTGCCTGCAGTGTGGGAGATCTGTATCGATCCCTGGGTTGGGAAGATCCCTTGCAGAAGGGAATGGCAACCCACTCCAGTATTCTTGCCTGGAGAATTCCATGGACAGAGGAGCTTGGCGAGCTACCGTTCATGGGGTCACAAAGACTTGGACACGAATGAGCAAACAACACACACACAGACACAAAGAACAAATACTGGTGCATTTTTTTGAACTAACGTACATACTTCAGTGAGATTTTCTTAACTTTTATCTGCTTTTTTTTTAAATCTGTTCCAGGATTCCACCCAGGATACGACATTATCTTCCGCCTATAAGTCTCCATAGTGTACTCTCATGACTGTTTCTTAGATTTTCCTTTCTGTTGATGACTTTCACAGTTTAGAGTACTGTTCAGGCATTTTGAAAAATATGTTTTGTTGATGTTTTGCTCATGACTGGACTGAAATTGTCAATTTTAAGGAGAAAGACCACTAGCTAAAGTGTCACTTTTATGACATCATATAAAGGTTACATATGGCAGAAAGTGAAGAGGAACTAAAGAGCCTCTTGATGAAGGTGAAAGAGGAGAGTGAAAAGCTGGCTTAAAACTCAACATTCATAAAACTAAGATCATGGCATCTCGTCCAATCACTTCATCTTCCCAACTTACATATACATAAAACACTTGGTTTATGTACACACATCTATATTATTTACCTATCAGTCGTGTGTGTCTATATTAAGCTAAACATGCGTTCATACCAATGTCTCATTCTAGTACCACAAGATTCATTCTACCTTTCAGCCGTTGGCTATCTGTAACAATTGAAATATTAGGAGATTATGGACTGAAAGTTAATGGCTCAAGTAAAGAATCTGCATGCAGTGCAGGGGACACGGGAGATGCAAATTTGATCCCTGGGTCAGGAAGATCCCCTGGAGAAGGAAATGGTAACCCACTCCAGTATTGTTGCCTGGCTAATCCATGGACAGAGGAGTCTGGTTGTCTACAGTCCATAGGGCTGCAAAGAGTCGGACACGACTGAACAAACACGTGATGCAATGACTTCAAATTAAGAAAATGACCTTCTTAAGAGCTATTAGAGGCTAGAAACTGAGTCTTGATTCTTCGCTTAGTTACCAGTCTATTATTTTCCCACTCTAAAACATTATATCATTTATCCTAAGTTCTCACCATGCACTACCATAGTCCCAACAATTCATCGAAGCACTCTTAATAAAAGGATTTTAAAAAGAATGAATAGCCCAGCGAAGTTGATCCTCACACAGAACTGCGGCAATTCTTGCTTTTTTGGGAATTCACAATGAAGTTGATACAACCAAACGATAGGATTTGAGTGGCCTTACTTTTTGTATTTTATCTATTTTCTAGTGCTTCTTCAGTGAGCTTTCTTTCTGAAAAGGCTTTCTGCTTGACAGGCTTTGTGTAGATGGAATGACCTTTTGCTGTGTAGGAATACTGGAAGGCAAATGTCAACCCATCTGACTCGGGAAAATACATAAGACCTGGTCTCTATTCACAAGGAGATAAAACATAGTAACTTGCTTTTTGTTGACTCTTAAGGCATAAAACTCATCCTAAAATAATGTGTTGAAAACACTTAATATAAGGCAATTTTCTCCTGCCTGTGCACGCAGATCCTATGTTATGACTGTGGCTATCATGTGAAATAATGCCACCTTATTCCTCCAGACAACCTTAATGTTGGGCTTGTACCTTAGTAACTTGAATTAATTTATGTTTTCATTTCTAAACGTTAGAGTTCACCAAAGAAAGACAAAAGCAGCTTTTCCCACTATGGTCCTCATTGACTTTAAACTGCATATTTAGGAGATTTAGTTTCTGCAATTACTCTGTATTTTTGCTTTCTTAAATTGAAGCAATAGAACATATAAGAATAAATAAGGTGAATTTGTGGCAACATGGGTGAACCTTGAAGGTATTATGCTAAGTAAAGTAAATCAGACAGAGAAAGTCAAGCCCTGTATATGATCTCGCTTGTATTTGTAATCTAAAACAACAACAAAACAAAAGCCCGACTTAGAAAAAGTGATCAGATGTGTGCTACCAGAGGCGGGTGGTGGTGCTGGGAGGTGGACGGCGTGGGTAAAGAGGGTCAAATGTACAAACTTCCAGGTATAAAATAACTAAGTCATGGGATTATTGCAGAGGATAGTTAATAGTGTTGTATTGCACATTTGAAAGTTGCTAAGAGATGATCTCTTAAAAGTTCTCATAACAAGGAAAATATTCTGTAGCTACATATGGCGATGAATGTTAAAAAGACTTATTGTGATGATCATTTCACAATACATACAAGTATTAAGCTAATAGTTTATATCAATTATATCTCAATTTAAAAAAAGAATAGATAAGGTGAATTTGTAACTCATGCTACAAAGGGAGGACTTGACTTAAGCCTCCAAATCCTCCATCACACTTACAGTCACTGATGTGTTGATAAATGTTAAAAAGCATATATCAAAAAAAGGGCCCTGATTAGTAGTATCTGTCAATTCTAGAATTGTAAATACTTTGGTGGCCAATTTCAAGCTATCAACATGATGGTACAGATTTAAGCAGTGATATGCAATAGTGATCCATTATATAGCATTTCCACTATCTAGATATTATAATTGTAAATAACATTGAGAACATAGATAAAAATAAGCAGGACATGGAAGGGGTACTCAGTAATTTTACTTTTTTTTATTTAGTAAATTTACCTTCTTTCAAGGTAATGCATTTTCTTTAAAGTTGATATAATTTAATAGCTTGTGAAAACTAAGACTTGCTGGTTAAGAAATACCACTAGTAAATATTAGTATTTCAGGGGAAGGGTAATTAAAAGGATATATATTTCTTAAATTGGGGTATAGTTGCTTTACAACGTTGTGTTAGTTTCTGCTGAACAATGAAGTGAAAGAGCTCTAAGCATAGCACACATATACCCCCTCCTCTCGGATCTCTCCCGCCCACATCCTCTCTGCTCTCTCCCGCCCACCCTCCCCCCAGCCAGCTAGGTTGCCACAGAACACTGGCCTGAACGCCCTGCGCTATGCAGCGGGCTCCCACTGGCTGTTTTACACATGGCAGGGCCCCCACACCAGTCCCAGCCTCCCCATCCATCATGCCCCTCCCCACGTCCAAATGTCCATTTCCTATGTCTGCATCTCTGTTCTTGCCCTACAGAGGTTCCTCTCTACCATTTTTCTAGATTCCACACATACGCATTAATACGTCATATTTGTTTCTCTTTCTGACTTCACTCGTATGACAGATTCTAGGTGCATCCATGTCTCTACGAATGATCCAATTTCATTCCTTTTATGGTTGAATAACATTCTATTGTTTATGTGTGTGTGTGTCTATATATATATACACACACATATACATACATATATATATATAGTTGCTTCTGTGTCCTGGCTAGGGGCTTCCCAGGTCGCTCAGTGGTAAAGAATCTGTCTCCAATGCAGGAGGCACAAGGATGTGGGTTCAATCTTTGGGTCAGGAACATCCCCTTGGAGTAGGAAATGGCAACCCACTCCAGTATTCTTGCCTGGAAAATTCCATGGACAAAGCAGCCTGGTGGGCTACAATCCATGGAGCTGCAAAGAGTCAGACACAGCTGAGCACACGCACCACACATGATCTAGCGATTGTAAATTGGGCTGTAGTGAATACTGCAGTGCATGTCTCTTTTTGAATTATGATTCTCTCAGGGTATATATCCAGATATGCAAATGCTGGGTTATATGTTAGTTCAAAAGGCACCATTTCCCTCATTAGTAGTAAAAATGACATAATAACAAGAAAATGTCTCATCCATTCTTTCTTAATGTGGTAAGATTTTTGAAGAGTAAGACGTCTTAGATTTTCTTCCTATAATATACATTTTCTTATCATGCAGAGTATTCAAAAGGAAAGGGAAATAAGTAACAAGTGATTTTAATTGATCACAAAGAAGACTAGATGTCTTAAGCTTTGAAATAAACAGTGTGATGAGGAATAAATTCAAATATCTAACGCAAAGTCTTAGAATACTCAAGTTCCCTTCTATGATTGGATCTTTGCAGATTCTCATGCATTGTCTTGCTAAGACATATTTATGGAAAGGCAAAGTATGTCTCAAACAACACTAAGAGACTTAAATGGATGGTATTAGGGGTGGAAGGGAAGTTCAAGAGGAAGGGCATATACATATACAAAAAAACTGATTCACTTCATTGTACAACAGAAACTAACACATACTATAAAGCAACTATACCCCAATTTAAAAAAAAAGGTGCTGTGGAGAAGATTGCCATGTGTACGATAAATCAAGGTTTAATAATCTGTCAAAACATTTTAACTTTGCAAATAGGTTAATAACATGCTTCTGGGAGAAGTAAGGTAAAAAGCAAAGAAGGATGATAACAGAAAACAATCCTGGGACTTGTCCTTTTGTCCTTTGTACAAGGTTCTTTTCAATCTCTTATATTTAGGCCAGCACCAGAACTTCTCTATGCACTTCTCTGCATAGAAAAATACAAACCACTGGACGTACAAGGCAAAATCGGGGTTGGTTAAAACCATTCAGGAGAGACGAGACCTAGGAATGTTATGATTCCATATCTTGACTGAACACAAGAGGAACCTGGTGGCAACTGGTTTCATGCCCACAGATACTTCCCCGAAATAAAAAGTTAGGCCGATAAACTCTTAGCACAGAGTATTCTTTCCATAAAATCATAAAACTCATTGCTTTTAATGATGGTAGACTGGCAATATTCCTTCAACTAAAATTTGTCTGCAAAGAAAACAACAATTTTACTCGTACAAAATGAATGTTGCCCTTTTCCCTTATTAAAAACAGGTAAAAAGTAGAAAATTTCTGTTCATACATAAATATCTACTAGACCAAAATCAGCCTGATTGACAAGTCAAAGTTCAGGATGGATTCTGAACAACAAATGAAATTATAGACAATCTCTGGCTCTCAATTAATGAAAAAGAAATCATTCTAATTTCCAATAGAATGGCCATCCAAATTAAGAAAAATGAGCCACTGTGCCTCATTCGCACAGAGATGCAGCCTCCAAATGATCGTGAGTGTGCGCTGGCAGACTGCTTCTAGGTGCTGAATAAAATTATCCTTCAAAAATGAGTCCTGATTGACCTCTGGACCTAGATTGCCTGCTGGAGCAATGCACCCCTGTCTCCTTCTGAAATGTCTATTGAGATTCCACTTAAATGCTATGTTTGCAGTGCAGCCTTGCCTGCTTTCTCCCACTCCTGCCATCTCAGTTCCCAGCCCCAAAGGACAAAATTAAAATCATGTTATCCCTGAATGTTCTCTTTGCCTTCCTATTTTATCATTTTCCAGATCTGAATTTGAATTATAGACATCTGCATACTACCTGCTGCTTTCTTGTTTCAAGTATAAGAACTAGGAGAGCAAGGACTTTGTTTCATTTCTCTTTTTATATCATTTGGGACAAATCATAGGGGTTTTCCAGTGGGAAAATGCACTTTCATGCATTGGAAAATGGCAACCCACTCCAATGTTCTTGCCTGGAGAATCCCAGGAATGGGCGGAGTGTGGTGTGCTGGCGTCTATGGGGTCACACAGAGTCGGACACGACTGAAGCGACTTAGCAGCAGCAGCAGCATGTTAATCTAAACATTTAAGTAATACCAATAAATAATCTTTACTGATGGCTTAAGTGATAAAGAATCTGCCTGGAATACAGGAGACTCAGTTTCAATCTCTGGGTCAGGAAGATCCACTGGAGAAGGAAACGGCAACCCACTCCAGTGTTCTTGCCTAAAAAGTTCCATAAACAGAGGAGTCTGGTGGACTACAGTATGTGGGGTCGCAAAAGAGTTGGACATGACTGAGTGCAGAACTAGAGTGAGTAGCTATTCCCTTCTTCTAGAGATCTTCTTGACCAAGAGATCCAACCCAGGTCTCTTGCATTGCAGGCAGATTCTTTACCACCCGAGCCACCAGAGAAGCCCTTTATTGAATTAGACAGTTCTAATTCAAAAAGAGTTTAGAATCTAGTAAAATACTGGATACAACATTGATTATTTTTTTTCCAAGCAATAAGAGAACTTTGCTTTCCAAGCAAGGAGAACTTTATCAAATCATCAAAATACATACATAAGTTCAAATATAAAGAAAAGTAGATATAAAATTTGAAAATGAGGAGACAACATTATCATTTGTTACATATGGTATGGTTATATACATGTTAGAAAGAAAAACATCAAGTGAAAAAGACTGCAAAGAGTTCTGTGAATTTCCTGGATATACAACAATATACCCCAAATCAGTTTTTCTTCATTAAATACAAGGCACTTAGAAATATGAATGAAAGTCTACTTAGAACAGCATCAAAGTGATGGAATATCCAAGAAAACAACTTAAATGTGTATGTTCTATGGGCCCCCAACCTCTGGGATCTAATGCCTGAAGATTTGAGGTGGAATTGATGTAATAATAATAGAAATAAACTACACAATAAGTGTAATGCACCTGAATCATCCCATCCCAAAACTACCACCCCGCACCTGCAGAAAAACTGTCTTCTACAAAACCAGTCCCTGGTGCCAGAAAGATTGGAGACCACTGAATGAAGCCTTGAGAACATTAAGAAGGCATGTAACAGACAACCTGAATAAAAATACAGACATGCTCTACTTGAATGGAAACACTCAGTATGCTAAATACATAAACTGTTACTATACTAATCTAATGGAGAGGGAAATGGCACCCCACTCCAGTACTCTTGCCTGGAAAATCCCATGGACAGAGGGGGCTGGTGAGCTGCAGTCCATGAGGTCGCTAACAGTCGGACACGACTGAGCGACTTCACTTTCACTTTTCACTTTCATGCATTGGAAAATGGCAACCCACTCCAATGTTCTTGCCTGGAGAATCCCAGGAATGGGCGGAGTGTGGTGTGCTGGCGTCTATGGGGTCACACAGAGTCGGACACGACTGAAGCGACTTAGCAGCAGCAGCAGCATGTTAATCTAAACATTTAAGTAATACCAATAAATAATCTTTACTGATGGCTTAAGTGATAAAGAATCTGCCTGGAATACAGGAGACTCAGTTTCAATCTCTGGGTCAGGAAGATCCACTGGAGAAGGAAACGGCAACCCACTCCAGTGTTCTTGCCTAAAAAGTTCCATAAACAGAGGAGTCTGGTGGACTACAGTATGTGGGGTCGCAAAAGAGTTGGACATGACTGAGTGCAGATGCAGACTGGACCAGAATAAATAATCAGTGGGATTTTTAGGAAAATAATATAAATTGATCTTGAAATTCATATGAAAACAAAAATAAGTGAAAAAAAACTTAATGAAGTAGGACTATCTCCATTGAATAATAATATATACTAAGTAAGTAAAGTCACTCAGTCGTGTCCGACTCTTTGTGACCCCAGGGACTGCAGCCCACCAGGCTCCTCAGTCCATGAGATTCTCCAAGCAAGAATACTGGAGTGGGT
This sequence comes from Aepyceros melampus, assembly GCA_006408695.1. Classification (NCBI taxonomy): domain Eukaryota; kingdom Metazoa; phylum Chordata; class Mammalia; order Artiodactyla; family Bovidae; genus Aepyceros; species Aepyceros melampus. The sequence continues at coordinate 246,452 of SJXQ01001345.1, read as the reverse complement.
TGCCATTTCCTTCTCCAGGGGATCTTCCCGACCCAGGGATCGAACCCAGGTCTCCCGCATTGGAGGCAGACGCTTTAACCTCTGAGCCACCAGGGAAGTCCATTAATATATATAATAATATATATTAGAAAGCTATAAAAATTAAAACACTTCAGTATTAGTCTAAACTATATAGAAAGTTCAAAGATACCAGAATATAGAGAGGCTTTCAGAATATAATCAGGATAGCATTTAAAACCAGTGAGAAAAAGAGAAATTATGCAATAATTAATGTTGGACAACAAGGTAGCCATGTAGAGTTCAATAATATTGATACTGTAGTAGACATTACGAGGTCAGTGATACAGTAAGTTCCCTGTAGATTATACAAATGAGTTCTGTTTCAGTTTGACTGTAAGTCCAACAAAGTCAGCTTAGGTAACCAACTAACACAATTGTCTATGTAGTTCTGTACTGTAACAGATTTATAAGAATTTTCCCACAAATAATACATAAAAAACAAACACAGAATAAAGAAAACATTGTTAACTTTATAGTACAGTGCCTTGCAAAGTACAACAGCTGGCACACAGGAGCTGACACTGAGTGACAGGCAGGAAGAGTTTCTGCCCAGAGGAGGGGGAGGAGGCGGGAGATGGTGGAGCTGAGAGATCAGCAGCAATAAGTTCACTCATGCTGACAACACAGGTTCTACTGGATTCGATTGCCTCTACACGTTTGAAACAATGATCCAGTGATATCGAGGCAGCAGCTCTTGTTTTCTTCTTGTCATAGACATCACAGCAGCAGTGGACTGCCTTCTCAATGGCTGCTGCAACCTCTGTGTATTGTTCTAAGTTTGGGTCCTGTGTCACAAAACCTAACAATGCCTTCTCAAATAAAGAAAATCCCCTTGCCATTTCCTGTACCATGAATCTCTTCAGTGCTTCAGTTACTTCTCCCTCTTGTCTCTCTTCTTCCCTTCTCTGGGGTCCAATTCCATCCGGTCTTCATTCGTAAGCTCCTCACACTGCACAAGAGGTTCAGTGAAGCTGTCCTCTTGGAGGTCTAGCTCCAGCTTCTCACTGGAGGCCACTAAGCTGCTGAAGACTTCTTTGGACTCCTCATTAATCTTTGCAAATGCATGAAACTCATGAATAAGCTGTGGGCAAAGGTTCTTATAAACTCCAGTCATGGTGAAGGCCATAACCTCACACCAAGCAAAGCCAGTGTTTTTTATAGCCTTGTAGATGTTACAATCCTTCCAAAATTGTTGCAAGGCTATTCCTGATCTGCCTCTCACCTTTACTGACTGATGAAGAGTGTGACATAAATAATATTTATCAAAAGTCACTATAATTTCCTGGCCCATAGGTTGGCCGAGCAATGTAGCATTGGGTGTTAGATGTACTACTTTGACATTGGGATGAAAGTCAGCCCTGTGTAGGGAGTGTGGCCCATTTGTCAGGCAGCAAAAGAATGTTGAATAGGATGCTCTATTCCAAGCAATATTTCTCTATCTCTGGGATAAAGTGGTGGAAAAACCAGTCTGGAAAATGGCCTATGTAACCGAGGCTTTGGGGTTACTCTTCCACACAATAGGAAAATAGCCCATGGCTATATTTGTAAGGGTTCTTGGGTTCTCTGAAGGATAAACTAAGACAGGCTTCAGTTTTACCTTGCCAGAAGTGCTGCCACCAAGCAGCAGACTGACCCTATCCTTTGCTGCTTCATACTCTCCCATCAGCTTTTCCTCCTTCTGATACAGAATAACTTTGGGCTGGCATCGTCTTTCAGTACAGTCTTGTCTCACCATATTAAAAATATGCTTGGGTAAATACATGCCTTCATCAAAAATTTCCTGAAGCATTTCAGGAAATTCCCAGGCAGCTACCATATCTGCACCTGCTGCCTTGCCACTTACTTTCACATAATGAAGGTGGCTCTAGCCTTGAAATGATGAAACCTACATGGCTCGCGTTAAAAGACGCACACTATGATTCTTCACCATGTCTCTTCTTCAAGTCTTTGCAAAGACTTAGCTTTCTCTTGAATCAGCATTAAGCGGAACAATACTCACCAGTGACGCTGATCCTGCCTCCACACACTGAGAAGCTTCTCCATCTCCTCCATCCTTTTCCATGATTCTTCAGCATTGTTACTGACATAATCAGCATGGAAAACTTCACACACTCCACGATTTTGTCCCTGTTCTTTAGAGTCATGCCAATGGTTGAAAGATTTATGTTATAAGAACAAGGAAAGCCTACCATCTTTTTGCCTCACTTCAATCTGTCAATTATTTTCACTTTTTTATATTATTTTTATTGAAGGATAATTGTTTTACAGAATTTTGCTGTTTTCTGTCAAACCTCAACATGAATCAGCCATAGGTACACATATTGCTTAGCAGTACGAGTTCTTAGCAGTACCAGTTCCATCACCGCTGTTTTTATGCTTGCTTCTGGACATCCTGGGCTGGAAATAAAGATACTGTACTGCTGTGTTGTATTCAGTACTGCAAAGTAGACGAAAACACAACCACTTGTACAGGACGCATGCGTGTGATGTTTGTGCGAGACGCATGAACTAACTTCCGCGATTGGACATGCCAACACAAGGTCAGACCTTTGAAAGTCAGCAACTTGAAGGTCTGTACACAGCGGACTGAACTGTATTTGGTCTTTCTTTCTTCTCTGGGCATATTGGAAACTGTATCGCCCAGTCCCCATGCAGCTGAGCTGGACCATGTGACTAGATCTGGCCAATGAAATGTGAGTAGAGGGAATATGGGTCACTTCTGGGCTGACCCACTGAAGAGTCTCCGTTGATTCCACAGCTGCTTCTCATCTCCTTACCCAGCAAAAGCAGAGGCCTTCTGTTGAGATGGCAGAGCTCAAAATAGAAGTAGCCTATATTGCTGAGGGTAGTTTGGAAGGTTTCAGACCTCTAGCAAACAGAGGAAGTAAGAAATTTCTGATGTGCTATTCCACTGACATTGAGCAGTTGCTTGTTTTCAGGGCTACCTTAGCCTATCCTGACTAATGAAGATCCCTTTGTCACTGTCATAAGATAAGGTCCAGATGGCTTAAAGGTACAATCATAAAAAATTAAAACATAAAAAAATCAGGAGAAATCACAAAATTATCTTTATTATTTTAGAATGGATGACTCTTAAAAGTAGCACTCCAAATTGGAAACTCATAAAGAACATGATTAACAAATATGATGACCAAAAAAATCTGGAAAGCAAAAATTCCACAAAATCAAATTAAAAAGTTGAAAATAACACATGACAGACAGCTCCTAACATATCAAAATATAAAGCAATTTTTTAAAAAGTAAATAATCCATTGGAAAATGGGCAAAGGTTCAGTTCAGTTCACTCACTCAGTCATGTCCAACTATTTGTGACTCCATGGACTGCAGCACCCCAGGCTTCCTTGTCCATCACCAACTCCAGGAGCTTACTCAAACTCATGTCCATAGAGTTGGGCAAAGGTTATAGGAAGAAATACAAATATACTGCATAGAAGAAAAAGTTCTTCACTCATCATGGGAGAAACACAAATTTAAATAATATAGAGCTATCAAGTTTCATAACACTATTAACAATGTAAATAAATAGGTAATTTGAATATTGATGGAAGTATAAATTTATTCAAAAGAAAATTGGTAATATGTTTTATAATGTAAAATGCATGTGGATACAAGAATTTCAGTTGTAGGAAATTCAAATGTACCCATATTATATCCCAAAGTATATTTAATAAATCCATATTGAAGCATTATTTGGAGCAGCAAAAACTTAGAAATAATAAAATACTTATTAAGAAGTAACTCAAAAAATAAATGCTGGTGCATCTATAAAATAAAATAGAGTTTCTAATGAAGTAGATATATGGCATAATTTCTGAGACATATTGTTGGAGTTAAATTACATTTGATAGTATACCATCATTTATATAGAGTTTAATTTTTTTAATTGGGCTGGTAGATGCATAGATTTCCTGGGCAGTGGGGTGTGGGGCTTGGGGGGGGTACGCTGCTGGTGGGAAGGAAATAAGTATGAACTGTTGCTTCTGGGAAGGGAGCAGAAGAAATAAGAGTAGAACATATACTTTTTAATGAAAACCTTTAACATTGTTAGAATTTATTTTTTTTAGGTAGATGCATGTATTGCTTTTTTTCTAAAAATAAAAACAATTTAAATACATTAAGCTAGACCAATTCTGCTGTTATCCAAATGACTAATATCATTTGAATGCTCACATCTCAAAGGTTATAAATGTCAGAATGGTTATGTTCCTGGTGATCACTGTTAAGAAAAATTCTGACTCGAATAGACAGGTCACAGACACTTGCTACTCCTATTATTCTTGGAAAAGAAAACTTAGTCAACCTGGACCATCATTTTAACAGTTAGAAAGAGAAACTGACAGCTCTCTCCCTCCTTAGATGAAAACCCAATCAGAAAATGGGGCACTTTCAGCTACATACTGCAGCGCCAGTACTTCCCCGAGCCACCAACAAGCAAGAGGGCATGTAGAAAAGGCTTTATGTAAGATTTGCATCCCACAAAATTGACAGGCTTAAAAAGCACAGCGCAGATGCAGATTAATCTGCTCCCACGTGTTTTATGGCTATTTAAAGGGCCTGCCAACATGAATAATGCGCAGGAGTTATTTTTACATAAAACGTGCTCAAAAATTATAGAGCGGACAACTCGAGGACGGCATAGTTTTCTAAAAGTCAAAATTGTAAAGCAGAAAACCACACATGTTCTCTTGTTTTTATTTCTTAGATCTCATGGTTAAATTTACAAGATGTCAGTATCAATTGCTTATCTGATAATGATTTTGTTTTTGATTTCTAGGGATTTAAAAAAAATTAAAAAAATTAAACATCTTTAAATTAGCAAAGTCATGTCATAACTACATAAAATACATAAAACAAACAAGAATTGCCTTAGGGCAAAATAATTTTTCTATGAGAAGTTTAGAGTAAAGGAGAGAATAGTATTGAGAGCAAAATTCAGCAGACATATGGGTAGATAAAAAAAAATTATAACTTCCTTTTTTTGTTGTAATTTTGGACTAATATTTCACTTTTCCCTTGTAGAACCCGAATTTAAAGTACTCCAGTATACATTAACAGTCCAACTGAACAGTGAAATAGAATATAGTCCAGAAATAGGCTCAGGCACATGTCAAAAGATTATATTAATATATGAAAAGAGTAGAACCTCAACTCACTAGGACAAAAGTTAGATAGCTAAACAAATTGTGTAAAAAATGGACTTTATAATAAGCGGTGTTGGCACAAGTGCACAACAAGTTGAAAAGATACAACTGGATTCTTAAATGGTATTGATACACCTTGATACCAGATTAAGGCAAAAGATGGACTTAAAAAAATAGTGTTGTATGGCAGTTCTATTTCCAGTTTTCTAAGGAATCTCCACATTTTTCTCCACAGTGGCTGTACCAGTTTGCATTCCCACCAACAGTGTCAGAGGGTTCCGAGAATAGCATTGAAACATGCATATTACCATATGTGAAACAGATCACCAGGGCAAGTTGGATGCATGAAGCAGGGCACTCCAAGCCGGTGCACTGGGACAACCCAGAGGGATGGGGGGGG
>SJXQ01001345.1:146713-240654 GCA_006408695.1 Aepyceros melampus | reverse complement strand
GGTGGGGGTGTGGGGGGGGGGGGGTGGGGGTTGGGGACCCATGTGCACCCGTGGCTGATTCATGTCGAAGCAGGGCAAAAACCACCACAATATTGTAAAGTAATGAGCCTCCAATTAAAATAAAGTACTTAATTTAAAATGTAAAAATTAGTGTTTTAACAAAGGGGTATCAAGTTGGAAGAAGATAAAATTGGATCCATACCTCAAAAAATACAACATAAAAGATTTCTAGACGATCCAAGTTCTAAATGTAAAAACACGAAATCATACTAGGAGAAAACTACAGGTGAATGTTTTTAGATACAGAAAAAGACTTTCTGTGACTCAAAATCCAAAAGCAATAAAATAAAAATTTAACAAGTTGACTACATAAAAATAACAAGTGAAGACTTACTTGCATGGCAAAAAAAATCATAAGCAATTTCAAAAGGCAAAAGACAAAGCAGGAGAACATTTTCATAGCTTTATGATAGATAGAGGTAACTATCTTAAAGTAAGGACGCTAAAAGAGCAGGTAGAAAAATGCAAAATACATGAACAGAAGTGGGCAGAAAAAATAAATATGGCTCTTAAGCACATGAAAGAATGCTTAATTTCAAGCAGAGTAAGAAAAATACAAGTTAAAACTGTATTAATAACATATCTTATCAAACTTACAAAAATATAAAACTTAACAATATACGTTGTGTTAAGGCTGAGGGTAAGGGGGGGAAGATATTCTTATACATTACAGGGGAGAAAAAGCAAATGAAACAAAGTAAAAATCCTATGAAGGAGAGCTTAGCAAAATAATCAATCCTAGGGATTTATCCTGAAACTAAACCTCTGCATACGTATGGCAAGACATACCTAAGGTTTTGTGGGCTTGTTGGTTTTGTTTTTGAAATTGCAGCTTCATACAGTAAACTATTGGAAACAACCTACATGATCATCCAGAAGACCAGTTGAATAAACTACAGGACACCACGCAGTGGAATAATATACTGTTGAATAAAGGAATGAGAAAGATCCCAGGACCAACACAGAGTGCCGTCCTTGCCTGTACACCAGGGGGTGTGGGTACCCACAGGATGCCCTTAGGAAACAGAACTGCCACTGTGAGAAAAAAGACACACCCCATGGCAGGAGAGAAAATGAAGAACTCCATGATAACAGGTGTGATCAGATGTATTTGAACAAGTAATTCCATTGCTAGGACTACAATTTAAGGAAATAACAATAAAGACACAAAATAATAGATGTTTGTTTCAGAGTTATTTATAACAGAAATAAAATGGAAATTGTGTAATTATTACATAGTGAATTGATGGTAAATATTTCACATTTCAATGGATTATTATTCAGCCATAAAAGTGATAAGTATGAAGAAGTATTTAGCACCATTGCTGTGCTTACCTTGTCATGTTAAATAAAAGAACTTTACTATGTCACGTATGCAAATGTGTAGATGAACAGAGCATGATCTTTTGGAAGATAAACACGTGATTGGGTTTTTCTTTTTATATATTTGGAATTATTCAAGCTTCAAGGTAACTTAAGTTTTTTTTTTTCTTTTTAATACATTTTTGTAATAGCTTCAATGTTGCCAAAATTGAAGACAGAATCTCTTCCATCACTCTCTCTAGCTTGCTCTTAAATTATTCTTTTTTTTTTTTCTTAAATTATTCTTTACGCAAGTTCTCATTGTTGGTGACTGAGTCTTTATTAAGGCAATAATTTAGAACTGGCCCCTAAAATAATTGGCTTTCTCTCCTCACTCAGAGCCAAGAGGATTTATTTAGGGTCAAGGCAGCATAATTCTAGTGTTTCAGTGTAGTGCTAGAATTAATGGTGCATGAATTTTTTGCCTCATGCAACTAATAGCAACAAATTCTATTAAAGCAATATGTTTTGTTATGATTAAAGAAAATATTGTGATGGACTTTGATTCACCACAGTCTGCATTTCTGCCCTTGAGTTAACCAGATCACACTTTATTCATTGTGGCAAAGATACCATCAACATAAGTCAAATAACAGCCCTGAACTTCCTGCGCCTCCCTGCCTCCAAGACTGCATGGTTTTGATGCATTATTTATCATCTAACATCTTGTTGCCAGATAAGCTAGCTCAGTTTACAAAGGCAAGGCCTGGTTCAGACAACATATTACTTTTCTCTTGCAACTTCATAGTTTCTCAATTCATAATCTCAAATTGGGCACAGATATTGGTAAATTAAAACCAAAACATTTTAAAATCTAATTAAAACAAGCTTGATAAAATTCTCACTTCTTAGAGCATTTCTGAAAATTTACCTAAATAATATATGGTAATGTAGCAAAGATAAGTATCAGTCAAAAAATTTATAGAACAGAGAATCAATCTATATGATTTCTTGTACTTTATGCACTAGAATAATAATTTACTTTGCTTTTCTTTTTTAATAGAAAAAATAAGAGATCTTGTTGTACATCTCCACTATGCTCTACAGTATCCTTCAAATTATGTGACTAAGAATTATCAACTAGAAACATGAAATTTTTGAGCAGCTAGCCATAAAATTAGATATCCAATCTAGTTTGCTATTATTGACACAATTTATTCTTTAACATACTTTCCAAAATATCCATCAATCATTAATTCATGAAATGTCTCATGCAATCATCTTTCTTGATGTTTTAAGAACTTTTTCTCTTTCAATATTTGACACTGATAATTTCTTTGATATCATCACTAACTATTAAAATGTGTAAAGAAGTTTTCTTTCATTGTTCAGCTATTCCACATTCTTAGGTGCATGTGTGAGACAAAACTAACAGGAGATCTTAATTTTACTTAATTTTTATCTGGTATCCATATTTGTAAGAAAAAATATGTAGACAATGACTTCTAAAGAATCTTTAATCTTCAAATAAAATTACATGGGTGGAACTAGATTAATATAGAAGTGTGTCTTCAGTACGTTCACTTCAGTCACTCAGTTGTGTATGACTATTTGTGACCCCACGGACTGCAGCATGCCAGGACTCCCTGTCCACCACCAACTACTGGAGCGTACTCAAATTCATGTCCATCGGGTCAGTGATGCCATCCAATCATCTCATCCTCTATCATCCCCTACTCCTCCTGCCTTCAGTCTTTCCCAAAATCAAGGTCCTTTCAAATGAGTTATTTCTTTGAACAGGTGCCAAAGGATTGGAATTTCAGCTTCAGCATCAGTCCTTTCAGTGAATATTCATGACTGATTTCCTTTAGTATGGACTGGTTAGATCTCCTTGCAAGAGTCTTCTTCAACACCACAGTTCAAAAGCATCAATTCTTTGGCACGAAGCTTTCTTTACAGTCCAACTCTCATGTCTATAAATAACTACTGGAAAAACCATAGCTTTGACAAGACAGACCTTTGTTGGCAAAGTAATATCTCTATTTTTAATATGTTGTCTAGGTTGGTCATAGCTTTTCTTCCAAAGAGCAAGTGTCTTTTAATTTCATGGCTGCAGGCACCATCTGCACGGATTTTGGAGCCCCCCAAAATAAAGTCTGTCACTGTTTCTATCGTTTCCCCATCTATCTGCCATGAAGCGATGGGACCAGATTCCATGATCTTAGTTTTCTGAATGTTGAGTTTTAAGTCAAGTTTTCCATTCTCCTCTTTCACTTTCATCAAGAAGCTCTTTAGTTCTTATTTGCTTTCTGCCATATGGGTGGTGTGTCTGCATATCTGAGGTTATTGATATTTTTCTCAGTAATCTTAATTCCAGCTTGTGATTGATCCAGCCTAGCATTTCTCATGATGTAAGAGAAACGTTTCTCTGCATATAAGTTAAATAAGCAGGGTGACAATATACAGGTTTTTTGTAGTCCTTTCCTAATTTGGAACCAGTCTGTTGTTCCATGTCCATTTCTAACTGTTGCTTCCTGACCTGCATACAGGTTTCTTAAGAGGCAGGTCAGGTTATTCCCATCTCTTGAAGAATTTTCCACAGTTTGAGGTGATCCACACAGTCAAAGACATTGGCATAGTCAGTAAAGCAGAAGTAGATGTTTTTCTGTAATTTTCTCGCTTTTTTGATGATCCAACGTATGGTGGCAATATAATCTCTGGTTCCTCTGCCTTTTCTAAATCCAGTTTGAACATCTGGAAGTTCACAGTTCACATACTGTTGAAGCTTAGCTTGGGGCATTTTAAGTATTACTTTGCTACGTGTGAGATGAGTGCAATCGTGTGGTAGTTTGGACATTCTTTGGCATTGCCTTTCTTTGGAATTGGAATGAAATATGACCTTTTCTAGTCCTGAGGCCATGGCTGAGTTTTCCAAATTTGTTGGCATATTGAATGCAGCACTTTCACAGCATCATCTTTTAGGATTTGAAATAGTTCAGCTGGAATTCCATCACCTCCTCTAGCTTTGTTCATAGTGATGCTTTCTAAGGCCCACTTGGCTTTGCATTCCAGGATGTCTGGCTCTAGGTGAGTATTCATACCATCGTGATTATCTGGGTAGTGAAGATCTTTTTTGTTTAGTTTTTCTGTGTATTCTTGCCACCTCTTCTTAATATCTTCTGCTTCTGTTAGGTCCATACCATTTCTGTCCTTTATCGAGCCCATCTTTGCATGAAATGTTCCCTTGGTATCCCTAATTTTCTTGAAGAGATCTCTAGTCTTTCCCATTTTATTGTTTTCCTCTATTTCTTTGTACTGATCACCGAGGAAGGCTTTCTTATCTCTCCTTGCTATTCTTTGGAACTCTGTATTCAAATTGGAGTATCTTTCCTTTTATCCTTTGCTTTTCATTTCTCTTCTTTCCACAGCTCTTTGTATTGAACTCCTTATCGCCAAATTCAGACTTAAATTGAAGAAAATAAGGACAACCACTAGACCATTCATGTAGGACCTAAATCAAATCCCTTATGATTATACAGTGGAAGTGTTTTCAGAGCTTCAATAAAAATAAACTTCTTTCAATTCCTATTTTAGACAGCAAGGATTTGCCTATGGCAAAGACAATCATTTTAACTGAAGAATAATAATCATAATAATTGAAGAAATTAGGGAAAACCACCAGACCATTCAGGTTTGATCTAAATCAAATCTCTTATGTTGATCCAGTGGAAGTGACAAATAGATTTAAGGGATTTGATCTGATAGACAGAGTGCCTGAAGAACTACGGACAGAGGTTCATGACACTGTACAGGAGACACTGTGATCAAGACAATCCCCAAGAGAACAAATGCCAAATGGCTGTCTCAGGAGGCCTGACAAATAGCTGAGAACAGAAGAGAAGCGACCATTACAGGAGAAAAGGAAAGACATACCCACTTGAATGAAGAGTTCCAGAGAATAGCAAGGAGAGATGAGACAGTCTCCCCCGCAACCCCAATTAATGCAAAGAAATAGAGGGAAACAATGGAACGGGAAAGACCAGCGATCTCTCAAAGAAAACTACAGATACCAGGGGACATTTCATGCAAAGATGGGTGCAATAGAGGACAGAAACGGTATGGACCTAACAGAAGCAGAAGATATTAAGAAGAGGTGGCAAGAATACACAGAAGAACTATACAAAAAAGATCTTCATGACCCAGATAACCACAATGGTGTGATCACTCACCTTGAGCAAGACATCCTGAAATATGAAGTCAAGTGGGCCTTAGAAAGCATCACTACGAAAAGAGCTAGAGGAGGTGATGGATTCCTGTTGAGCTATTTCAAATCCTAAAAGATGATGCTGTGAAAGTGCTGCACTCAATATGCCAGCAAATTTGGAAAACTCAGCAGTGGCCACAGGACTGGAAAAGGTCAGTTTTCATTCCAATCCCAAAGAAAGGCAATGCCAAAGAATGCTCAAACTACCACACGATTGCACTCATCTCACACGCTAGCAAAGTAATGCTCAAAATTCTCCAAGCCAGGATTCAACAGTAAGTCATCTGTGAACTTTCAGATGTTCAAGCTGGATTTAGAAAAGGAGCCAGACATCAAATTGCCACATCTACTGGATCATCACAAAAGCAAGAGAGGTCTAGAAAATCATCTACTTCTACTTTATTGACTACGCCAAAGCCTTTTGTCTGTGTGGATCACAACAAACTGGAAAATTCTTCAAGAGATGAGAATAGGAGACCACCCGACCTGCCTCCTAAGAAATCTGTATGGTCAGGAAGCAACAGTTAAAACTGGATATGGAACAACAGACTGGCTCCAAATCAGGAAAGGAGTACATCAATACTATATATTGTCACCCTCGTATTTAACTTATATGCAGAGTACATCATATGAAATGCTGAGCTGGATCAATCACAGGCTGAGATCAAGATTGCTGGGAGAAATATCAATAACTTCAGATTCACAGATGACACCACCTTTATGGCAGAAAGGAAAGAAGAACTAAATAGCCTCTTGATGAAAGTAAAAGAGGAAACTGAAAAAGTTAGCTTAAAACTAAACTTTCAGAAAACTAAGATCACGGCATCCGGGCTGATGTTTTTACTCATAACAACTGCTAGTATCCCAGAACTCATGTGGAGAAATATGGCCCTATTTTTTTTTTTTTTCTGTCTAAGAAAAAATAAAATACAGCATCTTCACAAAGTTACATCTATCCATTCATGGCTAACAGTGATCAACAAGTTATTCTAGCTCCACTGGTCTTCTTAAAATCTGTAAAGCTTGGATGCAACTTACGGTATCAGGAAACACCTGGATGCTGAAACATGAAATGGCACTGAGAAGATGTGCTGCTGTGAGAATAAAAGGTGAATTTCCTGACCTCTTAGGACCAATGGTCCTGTTTCACAGGTAAACAACAAGTATTTTGCTTAATTAGTTAGGCTATTCTACCTTCTATAAACCTCTGTGGATGTTAATTTCAGTAGCCTCTGGAAACCTCATTTCTGCCATTAACAACGATCTGCTAAGTAGCAAAGAGTTCACTATGTTATTTTGTCTTTTAAATGTCACGTTTTACACAAAATCAAGGCTATTTCTTAGGGTACTTGAAATTTTATATTTTAGACAGCAAGAATGCTAATTATGTTCATATTCAGGAACAAGAGAGAACTACAGTGAAAGCATTCTTTCATCCCTGAAAATATCTTAGTGTCTGGTATCTCATTCTCAGGAAGGGGAGGACACATGTATACCCACGGCTGCTTCATGTTGATATATGGTGAAATCCAACACAGTATTGTAAAATTATTATCCACACGTTAAAATAATAAATTTAAAAAAATCTGCAATCTGAGGTTTTGTGCTATTGTGGTAGACAAAGGAATTAAGGAATTTTCAGTCATTTTCCAATGAAGGGTAATAAAAATGAATTTCTACTATATATTCTTTTTTATTTGTATTTATTTTCATTGGAAATATAGTAGACTTACAATATTGTGTTAATTTCTGCTGTGCAGGAAAGTGATCAGTTATACATTTATATACATTCTTTTTTTGACCTTCAGGATGACTTTCCTAAAAATTTTTATGTTATACAGCAGTATAGTTGGCTAACAATGTTGTGTTAGTTTCAGTTGTACAGCCAAGTTATTCAGTGATACATATAGAAGCATATATCTTTTTCAAATTATTTACCTATTAGGTTTCTATATAATATTGAGCAAAGTCCCCTATCCTATACTCAGGGAGTTCCTTGTTGGCCATCAATTTCAAATATAGCAATTTTCCATTATGGTTTATCATAGGATAGTCAATATAATTTTCTGTGCTATACAATAAGACCTTGTTTATCTATCTTGTATATATTTTCAAATTCCTTCCATTATACCAAGCTGCTCGTGACTGTGGCTGGCAAAGTCATTTCAGGTATATGCATCATTTAATTCTCACAATGACTCATTGGTAGTCATAAACATTACTTTCACTCCCTCAACTTTTTCTTCTCTTACATCATGGGTCAAATTACATTCCACTTTTTCACCCTGTTTGTGCACATGTTAAATTACATGAAAAGCACATTAGAAGCTAATCTCCAACAAGAAGGTAATTCAAGTAATAATATGTGCTTAATTACCCATCAGATTCATTGAGAGTTAAGAAGAATAAACCAACATTGAACCCAAGGCAGGTAGGCAATTAAGTCACAAGGAGTGAACTCCTAGAGTGTATCCAACATTAGGATGTGTGTCTTGTTACCAATGATAATTCAACTCACCAGATAACCTTATATCTAACCGGTATTATTCTCACAGAGAAGCTAAGAAACCTTCTCGGGATCTCTCTGTTAAGATAATGCACTGGGATTTGAATCTGGGTCTCTTTAAATAACTTTGGTCTTCCTTTCCAAACACTGCTTCCAATTTTACTTCAGTGGTTTCAAAGTGCCAAAAAAGATACCAACATGTTCTTAACTGAAAGTAAATTGCTCTAATATTGTGACTGCAGCCATGAAATTAAAAGACGTTTACTCCTTGGAAGGAAACTTATGACCAACCTAGACAGCATATCAAAAAATAGAGACATTACTTTGCCAACAAAGGTCTGTATACCTAAGGCTATGGTTTTTCCAGTAGTCATGTATGGATGTGAGAGTTGGACCATAAAGAAAGCTGAGTGCCAAAGAATTGATGCTTTTGAACTGTGATGTTGGAGACTATTGAGAGTCCCTTGGACTGCAAGGATATCCAACCAGTCAATCCTAAAGGAAATCAGCCTTGAATATTCATTGGAAGGACTGGTGTTGAAGCTGAAGCTCTAATACTTTGGCAACCTGATGTGAAGAACTGACTCATTTGAAAAGACCCTGATGTTGGGAAAGATTGAAGGTGGGAGGAGAAGGGGATGGCAGAGGATAAGATGGTTGGATAGCATCACCGACTCAATGGACATGAATTTGAGTAAACTCCAGGAGTTGGTGATGGACAGGGAGGCCTGGCGTTCTGCAGTCCATGGGGTTGCAAAGAGTCAGACATGACTGAGCAACTGAACTGAACTGAACATTATTTTGATTGTTGAGAAAAATCTATTTAACTCTTTCCAAATCTAGGCAGTTTTCTTTTTTTTTCAATTAATTTTTATTTTTTAGTTTGTTTTGCTTTACAATACTGTATTCGTTTTGCTATACATTGACATGAATCAGCCACAAGTGTACATGAACTCCCAATCCCGACCCCCACCTCCCCCCTCCCGCCCCACACCTTCTCTCTGGATTGTCCCCATGCATCAGTCCCAAGCATCCTGCATCCTGCATCGAACCTAGACCGGCGATTCATTTCACTTATGATATCATACATGTTACACTGCCACTCTGCCAAATCATCCCACCCTCTCCCTCTCCCACAGAGTCCAAAAGGCTGTTCTATCATCTGTGTCTCTTTTGCTGTCTCGTGTACAGGTTTATCATTACCATCTTTCTAAATTCCATATATATGTGTAAGTATACTGTATTGGTGTTTTTCTTTCTAGTCTTAGCACAACAAGTTGCTGTGATGGTCCATTACAGACAGGTGTTTGGCTGCAAGGATAAGTATGCTTCAAGTTCATTTTTCTATAGTTAATATATAAAACTAGACGTTTACAGATAAATTTAAGTAGAGCTACAAAGGTATAAATCTCTCATGTGTAGTAAGCCAGAGCAGTACCTGAATTCTACTGTAAATAGGTAACTAACTTGCTTTTGCCTGCTATAATACATGGCATGAGCATCAATTATACATTTTACTTACTAAAAGTCATTAAGGGTGGAAGCTAAAATGTATTTAATGTACACAATGGACATGAGAGTTGTGTCAACTGCTTTAGATGCATTTTACCATTGAGTCTTTATAGCAACCAAATAAGATAAACAGAGAGATTATTTCCATAATTCATATGGGGCAATTAAATCTCAGAGATGTGGAATCACTTACTGCGTTATATATAGCTAGTAATTGGAATTGAGGCTTGACCATTCGACTCAAAGCTTGTGTAAGTAATGATTACACTATAGTAGGCACTTAGATGTGCAAAGACACATGTTGGGGGTCTGGGGTACAGAAGAATGGGCATAAATGTAATGATACAAAAACAATATAAGCTGCAATATGGAGCCTCTGTACAAGCAATAAATAATGTGTATTTCTGAAATAATTCCAACTATACATTTCTATCCACTTTAACAATCCAATTGATTACAAAGAAAGAATCTACTTATTTATATTAGATCCATTGTGAAATAATCCTTTGCATGTAGTGAGAAAATATTGTTATGGGCTGAATTGTGTCTCCCACCCTTCCCCCGTATTCCTAACCACCCTCACCACAGATATCTATTACCCAGAATGTAGATAGTAAGGAGCCTGCCTGCAGTGCAGGAGACCCGGGTTCAATCCCCAGGTCGGGAAGACCCCTAGAGAAGGAAATAGCAACCCACTCCAGTATCCTTGCCTGGAAAATTCCATGGATGAAGGAGCCTATACAGTCCATGGGGTCGCAAAGAGTCAGACACAACTGAGCGACTTCACTTCATTAAAGTCCTTAATCCTTCAAGGAAATCCTGATAAAGTGAGGTAATTAGGGTGGGTACTAGTCCAATACCCTGAGT
The DNA here is from genome assembly GCA_006408695.1 of Aepyceros melampus. Classification (NCBI taxonomy): domain Eukaryota; kingdom Metazoa; phylum Chordata; class Mammalia; order Artiodactyla; family Bovidae; genus Aepyceros; species Aepyceros melampus. Next base: position 230,143 of record SJXQ01001345.1, on the reverse strand, counting down.
CCTTACAAGAAGAGGATCAGGACACAGGTAAGCACAGGGAGAGGCGTGTGAAGACAGAGGGAACAGTCAGCCATCTACAAGCCTACAAGAGCGGCTCAGAAGAAACCATGCTTGCCAACACCCGATCTCAGGCTTCAAGCCTCCAGATTAATGAGAATACAGTTTCCACTGTTCAGTTCACCCCATCTTTGGAACTTTGTTAGGCAGCTGGAAAACACTCCTACAAGAAGCACACTTCTTGTTATACTAAGTACAGTTGGGAAAGTTAAGGGAAGACTAAACTGAAAACCAGACTTTTGATGAGGGAATATTATAGGAAAGTTCTCAGTAACTTACTGTGTAAAGCCCATATTTTAAAAAGAGGAACATCTATTTAAGCCTATTTTTTTTTCTTTTCCTTTTTTTTTTTTTTTTTAATGAGAGCAGTGCAGACTTTAACCAAGGAAATTTAAACATGGGAATCTCTGGGGAGCTTTAAAGAAACTATCAGTGCTTGAGCCCCACATAAGATATTATGATTTAATTTATCTGGATGAGGCCTGGACACTGAGATTTTTAAAACTCCCCCAGTGTTTCTCATATCTCTGTATTAGAAACAAAGTTTGAAAACCCTGGTTTAGAGAGAAATTCACTGTGTAGAATTAAAGTATTATCAGCTAAATCCACAAGGTGGCGTATTATGGCATTTGAAAGAATTAAAATTTAGAAATGTTTCCAAAACGCAACTCTGTACCATTGCATGTAAACCAGACTGCATTTAGGTTGAAGTTACACAAGACAGGAGCAATAATGGAATGAGTCAGAACCTTCTACAAAGACCTGAATATGGTTAACTCATGATACTAATCCTGTCCCCTTGCTTTCAACAGGAGGTCCACCCTGGCCAGAAGGAGAGCGCTCCTAGCTGTCAAGTCTCTCACCCACTATTAGCCTTTGCCAAAACTGTGACCTCTCCCTGGCCCCTCAGGAACTCTTCAGGGGCCTTTGGAACTCTTTGGCAGTAGATACTAAGACAGAGGCTTGCTATTATTTTTTAAAAACAGACTCTTTACTCAGCCATACACATATTTAGTTCACCATGTTTTACAGATGGACACACACATATGTACACTGAGTAATGGGGGCATCACTCAAATATTCAAATTTAATTGTTGATAAGAGACATACCAATCTCTTTGCAAATTTACTGATTTATACCAACATCCCAGAAGAGACTTAGCCTATCTGTGACTGGTTATGAAGAAGTTAAAAACTTGTAACCATTAGAGAAGATATTCTATAATTTAATGGTAGCTTTAAAAGCCCCCACTTATTCATTATAGAATGTCCATGAGATTGAGGGGCAGGTGGAAGAGACCAAAGAGTTTTAAACAGAAAGATCTACCAAAGGAACCATTCCTTGCCCTCCTTAGCATTCTGATATTTCTGCTACTAAATCTCCAACTAGTTACATAAAGGTTTTTGTTTCCAAGGAAACCACTGACATCTATGGAATTTAATGAACATGAAAAAGGAGCTATGCCATATAATTTACATCTGGAGGTAAATGTGATTAGCTGTCAAAACGATTACACACACATTGATAATTCTGTGAAGTTTTAACCCTTTTTTTCCTCCATTTGGTAAAGATGTAAATAAACATTTATGTAAATAAAATGACAGAAGAAAATCCTATACCCCTCTTACTCCAAATAAGCTGTGGCACCATGTCAGGTAAATTACGAAACAGTTGGAACCAAGATTATGAGCCAAAGGTAAATCTCCTCAGCAATTGAGTGGAAAGAGAGAAACCTTTATCTTGTTGTTTAAAGGGTTTTCTTGTTCTTTAGTAAACCTCAAATATCTAATCAAATTATGACTGTGGTTTCAAATAATGGTAGAATCTTCAAAAATCAGGGAAATAGCTTGTAATCAGCAAAGGGAGACAATAAAGAAAGCACAATTCCAGGCCTCAAGGATGATTAATTAAAACCACTGTTGTATAACATCCAAATAACAGCTCATTATGAGATTTTATATATTGGCATCCAGATTCTATGATGAGCTATTTAAGATTTGACAACCCTTAAATAAATAGCCTATTTTGAATATTAGCAAGGAATGCTAATCATATAGGGGAAATATTAAAAGTGTATATAAAGTTGTACCTTCAGTAAAGTTACAAGTATGCAAAACTAAAAGGAAAAAGAGTAACAGGAAACGACCATTTTATTCAAACGATGACTCCTTCCTCCTTTTAAACGCTCTTAGGCTTCCGAGGTATACCTTCTTGTCATTCTGCTTCCTTCTCAGTCTCTATTTTTATTATTGTAGCAAAGTACACATACCATAAAATTTATTATTTTAGTGATTGTCAAGTGTTGCAGTTTAGTGACATTAAACAAATTTACATTGGTATACACTATCACCACCATTCATCTGCAGAATCTTTCATCTTCTCAAACTGAAACTCTGTCCTCATTAGACAGGAACTCCCCATGCTCCCTCAATCTAGCCCCTGGAAACTGCCAATGCTACTTCTGGGCTCTATGAATCCGACTATTCTAGGTACCTTTTCTAAGAGGGATCGCATGATGTTTGTCATTTTGTGTCTGACTTGTTGCACTTAGGATACATTTCCTAGAGTTATGCTTACTGTAGCAATTAAAATTCAACTCCTTTTTAGGGCTGAATACTATTCCCTTGTGTGTGTGTAGGGCATTTTGTGTATCCATTCATCTTCTGATGGACATTTGGGTTTTTCCACCTTTTGTAAGTAATGTCACCATGGACACTGGTATATAAGTACCTTTACAGCTCCTGCTTTCCATTCCTTGGGGAATATACCAGTTTCAGTCTCTTTCCCTGCTCCTCCTCATCCCCTTGAAGCTAAATGCTGGAGACAGCATGGTTTAGATACCAGAAGTTTTTTATACTTATATTCCTTAAAGGCCTCCCTTGACTTTGAGTTTTGAAGAATCAAAGTTATTAACTCCATGGCCAACATTTCCCCACCTCCAGATTTGTATATTCAAATATGATACCAGGTGGAAGTCTGATAAGCATCTCCAGCTTTAAATATCCAAAAACCAAACTAAATTTTTCTGTTTAAATGAGCTTCCTCCTTCCCATCTGCATGAAAACCCAATTCCCGCACTTTCCGAAGTCAAAACACTTTTAAAAGTTGTTCTTGAATCCCTTCTTGACTCCATCCCTCAAGTCCAAGGCACTGGCAAAACCTTTTGTCTTTAAAACACATTAGATTCTGGTGTTTCTCTATACCTTTTAGTCAAAAATCATCATCAACACTGCCTGGGCACTGGCAACAGCCATTTGGTTGGTATCCTTCTTCCTTTGTCCTCTGTGGTTTGTTCTCAAGGCTGTGGCCAGTGATGCTTTTTAAAAGCTAGGTCAGATCTGTGTCACTCCTCTGCTCAGAACATTCAGATCCTTGCTCATGTCTCTCAGAGGAAAAGCCAAAATCATTAGCATGGCCTATGAAGCCCAAAATATGTGGCCCCAGCCACCTGCAGCAACCTATCTGATTTCTGCTTTTCTTTGCTGTCCTTCGCTGTAGCCACACTGGGCGCAGAGTTGGTTCCTCACACATGCCAAGCTTGTTCCTACTTCAGGGTCTTTGCTCTTTTTGCACTCTCTGCCTGGAATCCTTCCCCTTCCCTTAATTCATGTCTCTGCTCATCTGATCTCAGCAAGAGAGCCTACTCTGCTAGGGCTCAAAAAACTAGCAACCGTCTCTGCCACTCATGATCTGTGGCCCCTTACCCTTGCTTGATTCACTCCAGTGGGACTTATCTGCCATCTGTTTCCCGACCCCGAGGGTGCTGGAGGGAGCCTGGTCACGGGGCTCTAGGCGGTGTGCACATTGCTTTCGAGCTCTAGGTGATGGCAGGTCTGGTTTGAAACTCCCCAAGTTTGGAATATTCACCCAAAGGAAATGAAGAAACACAGCGGATCAGAGATTTCCTCCCCCTTCCTCCCTTCTTCCCTTTCTTCCCCTCCTTCCCTCCCTCCTTCTCTATCTCCCTCCCTGTCTTTCTTTCTTTTGCTTTTTTCCTGGAAAGCCAGTTTACCACCACCACATGTTTCCTGCTCCTAAAAAGAATGTCATATGAGAACAGAGTTGTTTTTTCCCTAGTGCCCAGAACAGTGCCTGGCAGAAGCAGAAACTCAATGGTCATGTGTCAAAGCAACAGTGAAATTGAAAAGGCATCATTCTGCTGTAAGGATTAGAAAAACAAAACCCGATCAGCTTTTTGTATTTAGTTTTACTCTAACCTGCCTTATGTGACTGTGGTGATATATACACAGGTTCCCTGCATTATCCAAAAGTAGTATTCCTGTGAAAGTTTCCATAAGCTGAAATGGCATAAAGTGGAGAAGCAGTTGCCTTCAGACACATCTTGCTAAGCCAGGCACAAAATAAATCGAGATAAAGCACCGGTGCTCACAGAGGCAGTGCAAAGCTTGCTGAGTTGCTGAGGGCAGTTCCTGGGGAAGGAGCTCGGTGGTGCCCCCTCAAAGCTCACAGTATACTGCTTCTGTAAGGACTCCTCTGCTGCAAACAAGTGCTGAGTGTTATTTTCCCACTTTTTGCCTTGATTCTTTTCTGTAAAAGTGAAAATCCTCTTCAGATGTCTTTCATGGAGCCAAAGCAGGTGCTAATGCAGGTCTTTCATTAAAATGAAGTGGTGTAAAGTGAACTTTGGAAACGCGTGGGGTACCTGTACTGCTGTACCGGGCTGTACCATGACTGCTGACTATGTCATATACCAGTGCACGCTGCCACCGCACCCCTGTTCTGCGCTGCTGAGCGCCTGAGCTGCGCCACGGAACCACTGCGCGGGGCTACTGCGCTGAAGTGCCGGCGCCCCCGTACCACTTAGAATTTTTAACTGTGATATATACAAGGTTCGCTGTGCTGTGCTCAGTCGTCTCCGACTCTGCAACCCCATGGACTGCAGTCCGCCAGGCTCCTCTGTCCATGGAATTTTCAGGCAAGAAAATGAATTGGTTGCCATTTCCTTCTCCAGAGGATCTTTCCCAACCAGGGATCAAACCCACGTCTCTTGCATCTCCTGGGTAATTATCCGTTGAGCAAGAGAAGCAGTTTACTTTGTATAGAACACAATTTGAAAGTACAACCACAGAAATCCTTGTCAGTGACACTGCTGCACATGTATCATGAGACCTGAATAAACCCGGGAGCATGTAACTGTGGTGTTGCTCCTTCTGGAGTCAGGGCAATCTTAGACCCACTTTCAAAAAGACATGTGCAAAATTTGACATGTCTTTCTTCTTTTTAAGTTCATGATTTGCTATGACCAGGGCAGGGAGCTTTACCTCAGTTTTATAATCTGTAAGAAGGGGTGCCTTGGCTTGATTAACTGCCCTTAAATGCTGGAATAAGCAGCTAATAAAACTTACATGCATAAAATCATGTGCTCCCCTGACACTGATTTCATCGATGAGAAAGCAGAGGCATGGAACAACCTGAGCTCGTTAATGGCAGGGCAGGCACCCGAGACCACAGCTCCACTTCCCTAGGCCCATCTACTTTTCAACGCTCCTAAGGATAAGATACTTCCTAAGAGGTAAAGGAATTACCTTTTTTAGCAGCATTTCTGAAACCTTTCTGGGACAAGTAAAGAATACCCCAGGAGATGCAGGTTCAATCTCTGGGTTGCGAAGATCCTTGGGGAAGGAAATGGCATCCCACTTCAGTATTCTTGCCTGGGAAATCCCAGGGACAGAGGAGCCTCGCAAGCCATAATCCATGGGGTCGCAAAAGTCGAACACTACTGAGCATGCATGCAATCCGGATTAGGGGTAGCCCATACAGAAAATACACTTTTTGTTCTGTTCCAGAGCATACACTCACACACAAAAAAAAGTATCACAAAATTTGCTCTGCACAAGACTGATCTTTTTCATTCTGTCAAGCCTATTTTATTTAATTAATGCTATACCACTAATAGATCAGGAACCATAGTGATACACACTCCTTTAAAAATCAAAGCTCCTTTTGAAATGAAGATCCAGTGTGTGTATATGGCATAGATAAAATGCATGTAACACGCGCTTCATAAACCTGAGAGTACAGGGGGCAGGAGGGGAGGCGAAAGGGAGGGGAGAGAGAGGACAAAAAGGGAAACGTAAACACATTTTATATCTCAAAAAATAAGGTACTTTTAGTTTAGCTTTTCTATTTGAATAAACATTTCCTAATTGCTCTCCAAGGAGAAACTGCAGACCTGCTAACCTGAACAAAAGCTGTATACAGCAAAGCAGATCTGGAATAGAATGCATTGTGTTGGGAGTAGACATTTAAATTTCATTAACACACAGACGCTTTTTCATTTCCTATAAATGTTATTTCAAATCACAGCAGGCATAGGAAACAGTTCATCTTCAACTAGATTGTGAATTTTTCTATAATGAGATGCTGTGAAAAACAAAAATAATAGGAATACATGGATACACACTTGTGGGGTTCTTGCGCATTTGATAAACACTATCTGCTCCACACTGTCCCACCCTCCTCTGATGATAGTCCCCACAGAACGTCTTCCACTCTGGGTCTCCATGTTGCATCCCCTTCTTGTCCTAAGCTTCCCAACTTTTCTCACTAATTGTCATCCTGCTGCATTTAGTCTCGCCAACACAATGGTCCCCTCCTACTGAGGTTTCCTCCTCCGGACCAGACGCCTCCTTCTATGAGGCGGTTATGCTTCAGTCTTTCTGGAATACTCTGTAGGAAGCGAACCTCTCTTTTGGTGCCTGCTACACAGAATTGCTGCAGTGTGAGAAGCTGGGTGCTGCCAGAGGTGGTGTGCAGAGATGGCCACCACGAGGACCCTGAGGATAAAAGAGGAATTCCTTCCAGCACCTTAGAAGCCAGTCCGGTGAAAGAAAAAGACATCTATTATTTGATAATAGCTCTTGAGCAGCTGAATGAGCTTGATGCTAACTCAGAAATGTCATTGAATTGTTCAACACATTCCAATCATTTTTAATAAATTAACTTTTCATTTATTCAGTTCAAGATAAGATTTTCTTTTGCAATTTAAAGATCTTAAATCTGGTATTAATAACCTACTTCTTTCTTGCCTATCCATCCACCAAGTCACTTTCAGCCAAGCTTCTGTTCAAACTGTTTTTACAACATAAGCTTTTCTAGTTTGAGTGAAATAAAACTGATTTCTGTAAATTTGAAATTTAAATAATGATAAATAAAAAATAATGTTGATAATAGTGATGACAGTGGTTACTAATTTTAATGAGTGCTTATTATATAGTAGTGATAACTTCAGGCAGTGGTGTTCAAATTTTGTGACAAATTTACTTTTCAAAACCCAATGTCCACACTACACATATTAACTAGATTCTTGTGGCATCTCTGGGAGTAGAAAACAATGGTCAGCATTTTTTTAAACTCCCCAGGAATTCTATAAGCACTTAAATTTGAGAATTTCTCTGCTGCTAGTGGTTTGCTAATGAATTATTTGATTTAACCTTTACAACAATGTATATGCAGTATTCATTTTTATTATTATTATCTAGTGTCTAAGAAACAGTGCCAAGTTGTGGATGTGCTGGTGGTGAAGGGAAAGTCCGAGGCTGTAAAGAGCAATATTGCATAGGAACCTGGAATGTTAGGTCCATGAATTAAGGGAAATTGGAAGTGGTCAAACAAGAGAGGACAAGAGCGAACACTGACATTTTAGGAATCAGCGAACTAAAATGGACTGGAATGGGTAATTTAATTCAGGTGACCATTATATCTACTACTGTGGGCAAGAATCCTTTAGAAGAAATGGAATAGCCTCCATAGTCAACAAAAAGTCTGAAATGCAGTACTTGGATACAATCTCAAAAATGACAGAATGATCTCAGTTCGTTTCCAAGGCAAACCATTCAATATCAGAGTAATCCAAGTCTATGCCCCAACCACTAATGCTGAAAAAGCTGAAGTTGAATGTTCTATGAAAATGTCCTTTTCATCACAGGGGACTGGAACACAAAAGTATGAAGTCAAGAGATACCTGGAGTAACAGGCAAGTTTGGCTTTGGAGTACAGAATGAAGCAGGGGAAGGCTAAGAAAGTTTTGCCAAGAGAATGCAATGGTCATAGCAAACACCCTCTTCCAACAACACAAGAGATGACTCTAACATGCACACCATGCAAAGGTCAATACTGAAGTCACATTAATTCTGTTCCTTATAGCCAAAGATGGGGAAGCTCTATACAGTCAGCAGAAACAAGCCTGGGAACTGACTGTGGCTCAAATCATGAAATCCTTATTGTAAAATTCAGACTTAAGTTTAAGAAAGTCGGGAAAACTACTAGACCAGTAGGTATGACTTAAATCAAAACCCTTACAATTATACAGTGGAATTGAGAAATAGATTCAAGGGATTAGATCTGATAGACAGAGTGCCTGAAGAACTATGGACGGAGGTTTGTAACATTGTACAGGAGGTGGTGATCAAAACCATCCCCAAGAGAAAGAAATACAAAAAGACAAAATGGTTGTCTGAGGAGGCCTTACAAAGAGCTGAGAAATGAAGAGAAGTAAAAGGCAAAGGAGAAAAGGAAAGATATACCCATTTGAATGCAGAGTTCCAAAGAATAGCAAGAAGAGGTAAGAAAGCCTTCCTCAGTGATCAGTGCACAGAAATAGAAGAAAACAAAGAATGGGAAAGACTAGAGATCTCTTCAAGAAAATTAGAGATACCAAGGAGATATTTCATGCAAAGATGGGAACAATAAAGGACAGAAATGGTCTGGACCTAACAGAAGCAGAAGCTATTAAGAAGTGGTGGCAAGAATACACAGAAGAATTATTAAAAGATCTTGATGATCCAGATAACCACGATGGTGTCATCACTCACTTAAAGCCCAACATCCTGGAAAGTGAAGTCAAGAGGGCCTTAGGAAGCATCACTACAAACAAAGCTAGTGGAAGTGATGGAATTCCAGCTGAGCTACTTAAAATCCTAAAGATGATGCTGATATGTTGCTGCACTCAACATGCCAGCAAGTTTGGAAAACTCAGCAGTGGCCACAGGACTTGAAAATGTTAGTTTTCATTCCAGTCCCAAAGAAAGGCAATGCCAAAGAATGCTCAAACTACCACACAATTGCACTCGTCTCACACACTAGCAAAATAATGCTCAAAATTCTCCAAGCCAGGCTTTCAACAACAGTATGTGATCCATGAAATTCCAGATGTTCAAGCTGGATTTAGAAAAGGCAGAGGAACCAGAGATCAAATTGCCAACATCCGCTGTACATTGAAAAAGCAAGAGAATTTCAGAAAAACATCTACTTCTGCTTCATTGACTATGCTAAAGCCTTCGACTGTGTGGATCACAACAAACTGTGGAAAATTCTTCAAGAGATGGGAATACCAGACCACTTTATCTGCATCCTGAGAAACCTGTATATAGGTCAAGAAGCAAGTGTTAGAACCAGATATGCAACCATGGACTGTTTCAAAATTGGGAAAGGAGTATGTCAAGGCTGTATATTGTCACCCTGCTTATTTAAATTATATGCAGAATACATCATGTGAAATGTCGGGTTGGATGAAGCACAAGCTTTAATCAAGATTGCTGGGAGAAATATCAATAACCTTAGATATACAGGTGATACCACCCTTATGGCAGAAAGCAAGGAAGAACTAAAGAGCCTCTTGATGAAGGAGAAAAAGGAGAGTGAAAACTTGCCTCAAATTCAGCATTCAAAAAATGAAGATTATGGCATCGAGTCCCATCACTTCCTGGTAAATAGATGGAGAAACAATGGAAATAGTGACAGACTTTATTTTCTTGGGCTCCAAAATCACTGCAGATGGTGACTGCAGCCATGAAATTAAAAGACACTTGCTCCTTGGAAGAAAAGCTATGACCAATCTAGACAGCATATTAAAAAGCAGAGATATTACTTTGCCAACAAAAGTCTGTATAGTCAAAGCTATGGTTTTTCCAGTATCATATATGGATGTGAGAGTTGGACCACAAGAAGGCTGAGTGCCTAAGAACTGATGTTTTTGAACTGTGGTGCTGGATAAGACTCCTGAGAGTCCCTTGGACTGCAAGGAGATCCAACCAGTCAATCCTAAAGGAAATCAGTCCTGAACATTCATTGGAAGGACTGATACAAAAGCTCCAGGACTTGGCCATCTGATGCAAAGAGACTTTTCTATATGAATAGAAAAGGCTCTCACTGTGGGAAAGATTGAAGGCAGGAGGAGAAGGGAATGACAGAGGATGAGATGGTTGGATGGCATCTTTGTCTCAATGGACATGAATTTGAGCAAGCTTCCAGAGATGGAGAAGGATAGGGAAGCCTGGCATGGTACAATCCATGTGGTTGCAGAGTTGGACACAACTGAGTGACCGAACAACCACAGCAATATGCAAAGAAACTCACTTTGAAAATGTTAAAGTATATTGAGATGCTTGAACTCTAGCAAGGAATGTAAAGTAAAAAAAAAAAAAAAAATCAAGAATGTGGATAATAAAATAGAGAACACAAACCAAGGCTGAACAAACTTTAAAAGCCAGAGTATTCTGAGATTGAAATCTGTCCTGAAGGGTAGCATTTTAGGATCAAATAGCGGTTTATCAACCAAGCAGAATACATACCCTAGTGCTGTTCATTTCTCAACATTCAGTAGACATTTATCAAACTGTGTCTATATATGAAATGTTTAACTTAAGTAGGCTGTGGCCTGCAGTAAAAGAATCAAACCTAAAAGAAGGTCTCCGTGTGCCAGAGGAACTGACTTGAACTCCCAAAGCCTGGAAACAAAAAAGGGTCCGATGGAGGGCGGGCAACTGACTTTAGCCAATAATAGCCATGAAACTTCAAATTAGGCCAATGAATTTGCATTAAAAGACAACATTTGTAATTGTTATCAACATAGTTCTTGAAACTAATAGGCTTATGTGAAACCTGTCTAAAATCTTGGGAGAAGAATAAAATGTCTACCCTGAAAACTGAACAATTCTGAATTAGCAACGGAACATTAAAGACAATAGCTTGATACAAAAATGAAAGACCAAACTATAGAAACAACATTGTATTTTTAAGTGAGCGAAACACCATTGTATTTCTAAGTGAGCAAGTGAGTGAAAGTTGCTCAGTCGTGTCCTACTCTTTGCGACCCCATGGACTATACATGGAATTCTCCAGGCCAGAATACTGCAGTGGGTGGTAGCCTTTCTCTTCTCCAGAGGATCTTCCCAACCCAGGGATTCAACCCAGGTCTTCTGCATTGCAGGCATATTTCTAAGTGATTGATGCAAATAATGGACCATTTTCAGGTGAGACACAGAAACCTTTCTGAAAATAATTTTGATTTTTCTTTCTTTTCATTTACCACATTTTCCTGTAGGTATTTTAACATCTTCAGCAATAAAATTTGTACTGTATTTGGCTGTTTGCTCTATGACAAAATTTGCCAGCAACTACCACACTGTTAGTATCTGAAGACAATCACTCTAGGTGACTTTCCTGGGTGCATCTCCACAGCAACAGATAATTTTTGATGTCAAAGTATATGTTTTGACTTTTAAGGAATAAAGCAAAAGTTGCAGGTAAATACTCAAATAGAAAATCGCTGGTTTTATATCAATTATGGAAGGAGGTGAGTCCCTGAATGGCACCTGTACTTCCCTATTTGCCAACATTCTCTCTGTGCTACAGAAGTCCTTAAAGTATTAAAATTTAAATACACTAAAGTGTAGCTTCCCAGTTTGATAACAAGTCAATACACCCTGCTACTATACCTTACTAGATAATCTAAATTTTTTTAATATATGTAATGGGCATGGGTCTGGGTGAACTCCGGGAGCTGGTGATGGATAAGGAGGCCTGGCGTGCTGCGATTCATGGGGTCACAAAGAGTCAGACACGACTGAGCTACTGAACTGAACTGAACTGAATGTTTTATTCAACATTTTTTGGGCCATACCACATGACATGTGGAATCTTAGTTCCCTGACCAGGGATCAAGCCTGCACCCTCCTCAGTGGAAGCATGGCATCTCAACCACTGGACACCAAGGAAGTCCTATATTCAACATTTTAAAACAATCTTCCAAAACTAAATAAATTGCAAACACTGCTTTAGATGTTTCTTCAGTAAGTTTTTCAAACCCAAGTAAGTTGACATTCCATATAACTGATCCCAGTGTCTGTGGGTGTTCACTGGGAACATTTGCAAGAAGATTTTACACTCTGGCTTCAGGGATGAAATGACTCCAACTGCAAAACATTTGAGCTAAAGATCCTGTTTATCTGTCTAAAAGGTAGGTTTGTGTATGCTTATAAGGCTCAGGGAATTTTTCAAATACTTTAAAGCACATTTTGAGTATTTAGAATTACACAATAACTTTTGCATTCTTCTTCTTTTTTTTTTTTTAAAAAAAAAAAAAAAAGATCCAAGGGCATAAAGCAAGTCCTATGTCCACTGATTCTATATTTGCTCACTGTTTCCATCTTTTATCAAAAATAGTACTCTTTGGACATACTGGCTTCTGGAAGGATTGGCTGTTTTATTGCATTTTACAACAGCTACAACAGAGAAACTTTTAATTGGGGCAATTAATTGATACCATGACACAGCTAAATAATCAAGGCAGCATCTGGTGTGTACAGTATGCTCCACTTCCTACCTTGGGTGCCTTGGCATGTTTCCCACATCTGGCGTCTTTGACAAGGCTGAGATCTAACAGCTCCGTCTCCTGGAAGGCAAAGGTGTGAGATCGTTAAGCATCCACACAGATCTTTTTTCTTTTGTTTCATAGCATTGATATCACTTTAAAAATAATATTATCTTTAGACTTGCCTGAAAATTTCCCTGCGGTTGGGATATTTTTCTCCCCTTACAGGCACTGCCTGTCAATGGAATGGGAGTGGAAATGAAAAGACACCTACCTGCTAGTTCTCAGCTTCATACATCACAATACATTTTGAAAGTACAATGGTTTGGGTCCCCAGTCTATCCTATAAGCCATTCCTAAGTCATGATGAGTCAGGCCTTCCTGTTCCCTTGCTGAAATACAATCCTGAGAGTCACTTGAGTGTTTTGAGGATTTGTGAGTGGGGTCAGGGGTTAGAGTAGGGGTTGGAGGGGGCGCCACCCCCAGCTCGCAGCATACCCAGCCCATGTGGCCAAGCTAAAGAGATGGGTATGTCTCCCACACCTGCACCCCAAGCCTTTTGCACACACCCCTTGGGCCTATCTTTTCCTGTATTCATTATATATTATTGAATGTCTATAATACTCAAGTTACTTCAGGATATAAGACACATAAGATACAGCAGCTTCTCTGAATGGACTTAGAAAGTAAAGAAATACATATGCATCAGACAAGGGAGAGTGTGTTAATGCCAACTTCAAAGTTAACTGCTATGATGGAGGAGGGGTAAAAAGAAAAGATTACTTTTCCCCTAGAGGCTCAGAAAAAAGATTCTGTGGAGGCATCATTGAGACTGGAGAAGAGAAGTGAGGAGATAAAGGTCTCCCTCATCTGGAGGTCCCTCATGGGCAAACATCCAGCCAAGAGAGGACCAGAGGTTTGAGCAGAACCTGGAGGTCTTCGTGACTCTTAGTTGCTCAGAGAAGAAGGACAGTGCATGGGAAGCAGGTGGGACGGGGAGACGCAAAGGAAGAGAGGGGTGAGAGGGGGATCTGTGTACACCTACGGCCGATTCATGTTGAGGTTTGACAGCAAACAGCAAAATTCCGTAAAGCAATCATCCTTCAATTTAAAAAATTAAACTAATTAAAAAAAAAAAAAAAAAACGAGTGAGTGAGGGAAGGCACAAGGGAAGACAGAGGGGCAGTGCAGGAAGGGGCACACACAGGTGGCATGCGGAATTCCACTGTGGGCACAGAGCATATGAAGAAAGGGGAGTGAGAGGCCAGAAACGGATTTGGGCGAAAGGATAGAAACCCTAAAAGTCTGGCGAGGGACACCGAACCATGGAGTCTGGTACAGGCACATCACCGAGTTACACAGAGAACCCTGCCACCAGCAGATGAGACTGGTGCAGTGAGCAGAGAAATGCAAGCTGTCTGCTAGACAAGGAGCCATTGGATGGCTCCTCTGCGCCTCCTCTCCCAGGGTGCGGGAGGTACTGCACGCTCACAGGAGGGGCGGCAATTTCTCACAGGCCCTGGCTTTTACGAGGACCAGCACCTGGGATTCCCAGCCAATTCCTTCAAACAGCCCCCGACCCCAAACGTTTGGTGCAAAATGGTCTGATTATTTTCCTGAACTGAAGGTTTATTTCATGACTGCAGGACAGTAAGAGTCAAAGATGTGATGGACTTTCTACACTGGGGTGCAAACCCCACAGCAGGTACAACAGAATCCCGGACCCTTCACAGCTCTCCACGAGCGGAAGGGAGCACAGCAAACAATGCCTTTTCTGCTTTCGCTCACACTGGCCTTTGAATTTGCTTTCCCCCATTTTAGTGAATTCCTTAACCCATTATTGTGTGTGACTCTGTGGAGAACCTCCCAAACCCTGGCGTGTGACAGGAAGCAAAACCAGCAAGGATCTTGCAGGACAGAGTAGCGGGAGTCATCCCTCCCCCAAGGAGGCACCGTCTACAGTATTGACGGTCACCTGGTGAGAGTTAGGAAGCAACAGCTCTCAAATGCGGGACTTAAGATGTCACCCAGGCAAAGGCATACAGAGGATTCAGGAGACAGGAGGTGGGGCAACTGGCCCAGGTTTCTTCATCTTCATGGCAACAGCAGCCAGAACATTTACTGAAAGAGGAGAAACAGGAAGAGAACCTAGCTCGAAGAAACTTAATCTTTTAGACGAGAACTGAGTGGAGTGTTGAGAGACAGGGACCAGATAAAGGTCAGGGTGTTAGGAATAAAGACGACAGAGGGTGAGATGGCTGGACGGCATCACTGACTCGATGGACCTGAGCTTGAGCAAGCTCTGAGAGTTGGTGATGGACAGGGAAGCCTCGCGTACTGCTGTCCATGGGGTCGCAAAGAGTCAGACACGACTGAGGGACTGAACTGAACCAAACTGACGATAGGAGGTAGAACTGACTAAAGTAAAGAGAGAAGGAACTAACAGCTCTAGGGAGTCCAGTTCCTCACTGGGACTCGGAAGTTTGGGCAAAAACGACAGTGCATAGAGATGCTGGTTTGAGGACTTTATCCATTTGGAAATGCCCGTCATTAATTCACGGAAGCATTACTTATTGAATCCTGCAATGTGTCAGGTACAGACTAGATCCTGAGGAGTGACACCTCAAAATATAAAGAGACACTCACGCACATAGCTAATGATTATACTCTAAAGGAGACATTTCAAAGTGCATCGCAGATGTGGACCAGAAAGGGCTAAGGCATCTTTTCAGCCAACACATAAGGATGAAAAGGAGTTTGCCAGCCTTATAATTCTGCATTTTGTGGGGAGGGCTCCAGGGAAAGGAAACCGCAATTGCAAATGCAAAGAGGCAGGAGTCCTGAGCAGAAAACAAGTCACTCTGGACACACAGCAGAAGTGTGTGGAGAGTCACCAATCACTTCCAGACTTAGCAGTTGTTACCTGCATGTTCTCTTTGTAATTATTCATAAAATACTGACATGTTTTTCAAGCTTTTTTTCCCCGTAACTGTAGCATCATGTTTTATATATATGCAGAATAAAAGTCACACTCAAGTACATGGTACATTCACCTAATTGCATGCTAACATCTTCTATTCAAGGAAATTCTTCCTAGTTGAATCAACAATAGACTTAAACTTTACTTATTTGTTTTTCACACAAAGCCCAAATTGAGTTCACAGAGAAACAGGCCTCAGCAGGCAGCACTCTACAGACTTTCCTATTACAGATAACGGCCACTGTTTTCTGCTTTCAGCGCAAGAGGAAAAATTCATTTCCCAAGTCACAGAGGAGTAGTTAACATTCATTTGATACCACAGCAACTAAGAAACTTCTCTGTAGCGTGTGTAAAATTGTGCGTGCAGGAAAACCACAGGGCACTCTGAGCAAGGGTAATGTGGTGTGCGAAAGGCCCTGGTGGAAATCTATCCACAGACTCATTGGGCTAGGAAGACATGATTAAAACAGTTTCCCACTTCTATTAACATGCAACTGCCACCCTCTGGGATTTAACGACATCCTATTTGCAGTCCACTAAAAAGAAAATGAGGAGCACAATGGAGGACTGCAAAATGTTACTTGCATCATTAAAACTCTTTCTAGGTTAATATTCTAGTGTTAATAGTTTTAACAACCCACTCTCATGATGAGAAAGCAAGGAAATGGCCCCTTTCTCTTAAGAGTGACTGTTTTCCAGGCCTAAAGAATTCCCTGTTTCTTTATTATTTTCTTTAATTCTTTATTTATTTTATTTATTTAACTCTTTATTTATTTTCTGAGTTTGAGGAAGGGCCCTAAAATGAACTAGCCATTTATTTGTGCAATCATCAGCCCACAGTGAGCATCAGCTGTGTCATCTCTACAATGAGCATGATAATACTTTCTACATCAGTGGTTCTCATTGACTACACGGGAGTCACCTAGAACACGTGTAAAACACAGACCGGTCGAGCACCATTCATCAGCATTTCTAGTTCAGCAGGACTTGGGTACACCTATGAGTCCACATCTCTAACACGCCCTTCTGTTTTGCTGTTCCAGGGACCATAATGGAAAACGCTGATGTACTCATTCACAGAATTGCTATTATAAGGTTTTTCAGGTGAACATGAGAGAGAAAACTATGCATTATATGTTATATTATGTTGCATGAAAAATTTTAAATGCTTACTTCTTTATATATGGAGTGGGCAGATAAAAATTTACACTTATTAAAAGCAAAAGTGTGACTAATGGAAACTAACCTAGGCTCAGATTTTATTTATTGAAAATAAACTATTGAATGACAAAAGCCACTATCTCCTATTCTAATGTGTCCTTACCACTAGATTTTACTCCATAAGAATAAGTGTCCCTGTTTGTAAATTTAAGCTATCATTGATTTTTGATGAAAATTGCTACACTATACAACTTCTGTGTTACATTTTGTAGCATTAAAGACATCCCATGGACGGAGGAGCCTGGTAGGCTGCAGTCCATGGGGTCACTAAGGGTCGGACGTGACTGAGCAACTTCACTTTAACTTTCACTTTCTTGCATTGGAGAAGGAAATGGCAACCCACCCCAGTGTTCTTGCCTGGAGAATCCCAGGGACGAGGGAGCCCAGTGGGCTGCCATCTATGGGGTCGCACAGAGTCAGACATGACTGAAGTGACTTAGCAGCAGCAGCAAAGTAAAAGAAGAAAATATGTCCTTCTCTCTCACTTCTAAGCCCACTCAACAAGGAAAGAAGGTTAGGGTTCCCAAAGGCCTGTGATCTACCTGGAACAGTCAATGAAGAATGAACTAATAGACACCCTTTTATTTCCAAGGCGCACAATGGCCCCTGAAGAGCTTAGAGACCGCATTCCTAGCACCCCCAATACGTACAGTGACGTATTGACAAATGTGCCTTCTCTCTAGGTCAGAATGGACAAAAGTCAATTAACAGTCATCAATGATTTATTTTTGATACTTTGAATGAGTGATGAGAAAACTGAGACAGAAAAGCTAGGAGAAGACCAAACTGTCTCTGATGTTTACTATTCAGCAAAAAGACTTCAATTCGTCAGCCACCAACACATTGTGAGGTACATGAGTCATGAAATGCACTGCAAACTCAGGAAAGAATGCAATTTAAAGCTCAGCCCTCTTCCAGAATACCAATTACTGTGCATTGCCACCAAATTCTATTAGTCATCCAATACATTAATGTGCTTCAAGTTCACACAATATACAATCAGAGCAGCAATTATAGTCATAAATATCACACAGGGAAGATATTAATGGCTGGGTATGTATACTTCCCTATGTGTTATAGTCATTAAGTTGTTCAACCTCGATTTACCAAAAGTAGAAGACATTACTATGTTTTATTGGCTGCCAACCCCCTAAAATGTCCAATGTTTAAATAAAGCAACTTGAGCATCATTTAATGAAGTGTTTAAATTTAAAGAGAAGCAGATAAAATAGACTCTGTGTCCTTTAACTTGATTTCATTCCTGAGGGAGTGAAAATCTGTTTAGTATACCTCTCAAAAAAAGATCCTGTGCACCCACCTTCACCTGTCTCTTGCTTTCTTTGCTCCCCAGCCTCAGATGTCTTTCCCTCCCCAGTCTGCAATGGAGCCTCAGTAGGAAACATACAAGGAAATGAGATGCCCTGGTCACCAATACCAGCCACAGCAGAGGAAAGAGAAAGATGACACATCCGCATTTCTTTATTTAAAAAATTCTTGGTTTAATATCGTGCAAATTTCATAGAACTAGAAGGCAGAACACTAGGCTGTCTCTTGGGATTACCTTTTGTAATCTGTGTACTATTAAGTCAGTTATTACAAATGCCCGTTCCTTCAATCCTTGTGTGTCAAACAGAGATGCCAATGCCATCAATATCTTTCTCAGTGGGCTGTTGGTTCCTCTACTGAGATATTAAACTGAGATCTCCACTTAGCTAGCAGGGCTTCCTGCATCTATATAAATTCTTATGCTGGCAATAGTTGCCATGCCAAGTGAGAGAGAAAGGGCCCCAGGAGAAAAGCCAGTAACGTGTAACTAAAGCACCTAGTAGAAAAGCACAGAAAGCAAATCAGAAAACAAACAAAAATGAAAATCTAGGACTTGAGATACTTCATTAAATGCTGAGTCAGCTTGGAAAGCAAGTTGGTTTTACTTTCAGTGTCACAGTTAAATGCAAAATAAAATTAATGTTTGAAATCGAGAGCACATGAACTAGCATGTCTTATGAATTGTATTATAAGTATTGACACAGTTTTCAGCCAATCAAATAAAACTGAAAAATTACTGAATGAGATAAAAGGAACCAAAATCAAGTAATACAATTAACATGACAACAATAATAATAATTGTAACTAATAATAGAGGACCGACGCTGTGCCAAAAATTGTAAGATAATTTGTACATATTAATTATCTCGTTAGTCTAGACTGCACTACTGTAACAACAGTACATGTTCCTCTACTTTGAAGGTTGGAGAACTAACGGAGACCTTAAATGCCTACTGCTCATCAGATGAATCCCTGCATCACGAGTCTCAACTTTTTGCCCAGCTGTAGCAAGCCGAATTCCAGCTGACCACCAGGACGCCTGCCCCTGACTTCTGTGCCTCTGTGGAAACCTCTCCCACTGACTGTGGTCAGGACCTACAACTTGCTTCAAGGCAAGAGAATACAGCAAAGGCTATTCTTCCCTCCCACAGTTATGTTACCTTATGTGGCAAATGTGAAGGAATCTTACAGGCGTCATGAAATCTCTGAACAGATAACTTAAATTTAACTAAAACAAAGACATCCTGGGTGAGTCCTTCAGAAGTGACCGGCAGTGATAGACTCGAAGCCATAGAGCCACTCACGAGCGGGCTCAGGCCTGGATTGTCTCTGGAAAGAGAAGGCCTCTAAGAGCTAAGGGCCTCAGTCCTGTGGCGACAAAGAACCACAGACCTCTGTCAGCTGTGGGAACAACATGAATGAGCTTGCTAAAGGAACTCTAGCTCCAAGTGGAGACACAGCCCAGTAGACACTTTCATTGCAGCCTGTGAGACCCTAAGCAGATGAGACTGTGACCCACTTGAAACTTTGAGATAATATTGAAAAATGTGAGTTGCTTCAAGCCACTAAGATGGTGGTCATTTGCTTTGCAGCAGTGGATAACTAACACACCATCCCATTGTTTCCACATCCTAAGGCACTTAATTAAAATGTAAATGACTTTACATATCTTGGCACTCTCCCCAGCATAAAAATGACTGCAAAGCTGCCATCTTTTTTGACACATCCAACAGGAAGCAATGACTATAATGTAACCATAGACTTCTGGTACAGGAGGAGATCATAGGTGAGGAAACTGAGTTTCAGAGAAAACTATACTCATTGCCAAAGATCACTGAGACTGAATACAGGATAGGAAAGAATCCATGTTCCCCCAGATCTATTTTGTTTCCACTAAAGAAATCTTTTTCAGTATTACAGAATAGCAGGAATATTAACAGAATAATACAAGTAGAAAACAAACACGTGCCTTTCAGTTCAGTTCAGTTCAGTCGCTCAGTCGTGTCCGACTCTTTGCGACCCCATGAGTGCAGCATGCCAGGCTTCCCTGTCCATCACCAACTCCCAGAGTTCACTCAGACTCATGTCCATCGAGTCCATGATGCCATCCAGCCATCTCATCCTCTGTCGTCCCCTTCTCCTCCTGCTCCCAACCCCTCCCAACATCAGAGTCTTTTCCAATAAGTCAACTCTTCGCATGAGGTGGCCAAAGTACTGGAGTTTCAGCTTTAGCATCATTCCTTCTAAAGAAATCTCAGGGCTGATCTCCTTCAGAATGGACTGGTTGGATCTCCTTGCAGTCCAAGGGACTCTCAAGAGTCTTCTCCAACATCATAGTTCAAAAGCATCAATTCTTCGGTGCTCAGCCTTCTTCACAGTCCAACTCTCACATCCCTACATGACCATTGGAAAAACCTTAGCCTTGACTAGACGGACCTTTATTCATGTACAAAAAAAAAAAAAAAAGAATCATGATAAATGATTCTTTATGGTTCTCATGATAAAGATTCTTTATCATATGACCACCAGGACGCCTGCCCCTGACTTCTGTGCCTCTGTGGAAACCTCTCCCACTGACTGTGGTCAGGACCTACAACTTGCTTCAAGGCAAGAGAATACAGCAAAGGCTATTCTTCCCTCCCACAGTTATGTTACCTTATGTGGCAAATGTGAAGGAATCTTACAGGCGTCATGAAATCTCTGAACAGATAACTTAAATTTAACTAAAACAAAGACATCCTGGGTGAGTCCTTCAGAAGTGACCGGCAGTGATAGACTCGAAGCCATAGAGCCACTCACGAGCGGGCTCAGGCCTGGATTGTCTCTGGAAAGAGAAGGCCTCTAAGAGCTAAGGGCCTCAGTCCTGTGGCGACAAAGAACCACAGACCTCTGTCAGCTGTGGGAACAACATGAATGAGCTTGCTAAAGGAACTCTAGCTCCAAGTGGAGACACAGCCCAGTAGACACTTTCATTGCAGCCTGTGAGACCCTAAGCAGATGAGACTGTGACCCACTTGAAACTTTGAGATAATATTGAAAAATGTGAGTTGCTTCAAGCCACTAAGATGGTGGTCATTTGCTTTGCAGCAGTGGATAACTAACACACCATCCCATTGTTTCCACATCCTAAGGCACTTAATTAAAATGTAAATGACTTTACATATCTTGGCACTCTCCCCAGCATAAAAATGACTGCAAAGCTGCCATCTTTTTTGACACATCCAACAGGAAGCAATGACTATAATGTAACCATAGACTTCTGGTACAGGAGGAGATCATAGGTGAGGAAACTGAGTTTCAGAGAAAACTATACTCATTGCCAAAGATCACTGAGACTGAATACAGGATAGGAAAGAATCCATGTTCCCCCAGATCTATTTTGTTTCCACTAAAGAAATCTTTTTCAGTATTACAGAATAGCAGGAATATTAACAGAATAATACAAGTAGAAAACAAACACGTGCCTTTCAGTTCAGTTCAGTTCAGTCGCTCAGTCGTGTCCGACTCTTTGCGACCCCATGAGTGCAGCATGCCAGGCTTCCCTGTCCATCACCAACTCCCAGAGTTCACTCAGACTCATGTCCATCGAGTCCATGATGCCATCCAGCCATCTCATCCTCTGTCGTCCCCTTCTCCTCCTGCTCCCAACCCCTCCCACATCAGAGTCTTTTCCAATAAGTCAACTCTTCGCATGAGGTGGCCAAAGTACTGGAGTTTCAGCTTTAGCATCATTCCTTCTAAAGAAATCTCAGGGCTGATCTCCTTCAGAATGGACTGGTTGGATCTCCTTGCAGTCCAAGGGACTCTCAAGAGTCTTCTCCAACATCATAGTTCAAAAGCATCAATTCTTCGGTGCTCAGCCTTCTTCACAGTCCAACTCTCACATCCCTACATGACCATTGGAAAAACCTTAGCCTTGACTAGACGGACCTTTATTCATGTACAAAAAAAAAAAAAAAAAGAATCATGATAAATGATTCTTTATGGTTCTCATGATAAAGATTCTTTATCATGATTCTCATGATAAAGATTCTTTATCATGATTCTCATGATAAATGATTCTTTATCATGATTCTCATGATAAATGTTTTTAATGTAACAGAAGTTTAAAGAGGCTGTGAAACTGGGTCACAATATGTGAAGTATACTGACAAATACCTACTTAACTTTTCCTTTGTACATAACCAGAAAGATAGTTCAGCCCCTTGTTATGCAACAGCCAAATTTCTTCCAACTTCCTTCTTCAACTCTCTGAAAAACTTTTATATATTCATCTAATAATAAAAAAGCTGCTTAAGTTGAAAGTTAATGCAACTGAACATAAAATTATAACATTAATAAAACTTAATTCTAACAGCATACATGTTTATAACGACACATGTATAACTCCATGCATGTAAGACTATGGGAGAAAAGAGATCTGGAGCATATAATATCAGAAAATATATTTTAGCAATTTTTAAAAATGATGGATGAAAACCTGGAGAGACTTAAATGAATAGTAACTGGATTTATTTTAAACTTATTTGATTATTATTTTAAAAACTGAGAAAAAGACTATAATCAACAAGGAAAATCTATACATATACTAAATATATATTCAGGAGTATAATGAAAGTTTATGAAAATATGCTTTATTTTCCTAGCTCATATCTATTAACAGGATATGAATCCCCAAGAGGGATTCCTGGCATTTTTATGGACAAATAATGATATTGCATTTGCTAGAGACTCAGGGTTTTTTAAAAATTGTATTATGGTGATAAATATTGCATTGTCAAATTTTTCTATTATGCCCTTTTTCAGCAAAAGTCCTAATTTCAGGCTAATCAGATGAACTAGAAACGGCATTTATCATTTGGCAAATAGTTTCATAAATGTAGAAAACTATCTTTATGGATATTTAGGTGAGCATAATATCCAATCTCCATAAAATATCTCTTAAATACCGCAATGATATAGATTAATCAGGCAAACAAGCTGTTTCCACTTGAAAAGTCCAGATAATTTAAACAAAGTCAGATTTTCACCTTAAGTCAACTAAAATTTTATCTCTGGTCTACACCTATTTCTCTATGGCTGAACAGCCAGCCAAGATTTTATATCTGAATATTTTAGCATACCATTTATTTGCTTCCATGACCTAAACTCTTTCATTTCCCTAAACTAGTAGTTCTTAAAATGTGGCTCCTGGACCAGTAGATCAGCAACAACATCACCTTGGAATATGTGCAAAACGCAAATTCTCAGGCCCTACCCTAGACCTACTGAATCTGAACCTCTGGGGTGGGGCCCAGAAATCTGTATTTTAATTAAGCTTTGGGGTGATTCAGAAGCAATCTTAAGTTTGAGAACCTCTGTCCTAGATATTAAATGGAGACAACAGCTGCCCATAGAGAAGGCTACTTCACCAGGGCTGGAACTTGTAAAACATTCTATAGAATGCTGGACAAATTGCCTATATCCATGTAATATGAAATAACTGCATCTGAGTCCCAAAAGCAATGAGAGAACTGATAATAGGACTGTTTGAGAAAAGTCTTCAGACTACTGAGTTTATGCATAGCATCAGTATCATTACAGATTAAAGCAGTGATTTCCTTATCATGCCCTAGAGCCTGGACAAAGTCAAGGAGAGGTTCTAAAGATGCTTGGCCTATTGCCAGATGTTGTGATTCAGCCCTGTAGCAAGGCTGGAAAGGAGATACTTCCTTTTCTTTTCAATCACACAGTCATGGCATGTATGATGACTTTTAAATTTCCTTAAGTATACAAAAATGTCATTTGTCCTTGCTTTCCTGAGTAATCACACTGTATTAACAATATCAAATCACAGTCTCATGCTTTCTCCCTCAGCTATTCATTCCAACACATTATCGCAGAAACTCAAATGTTTCTGTCCAAAAGTTTGCTTTTATCTTGTTATGACTCTCCCAGTGTTCTGGCAACCACACATCTGTTCTTTTAAGATTTAATAAAATTTTTATGGGTTCATGAAGGATATTCTAAAGCCTTTTAAAATCTGTGATTTATGGAAATTAAACACCACACTTTTGAACAACAATTTAATCAAAGAGAAAACCAAAAGTGAAAATAGACAGTATCTTAAAACAAACAGAAGGAAAACACAATATATCAGCATGTATGGGAGGTGGAAAAAGCAACAACCCTAGGGTTTTGGTGATCTTTTAATCTCATGTGACATCCTGAACATGCAAGGAGTTAATGTAGCTTCTAAAATGAGATATTTGAAGCTGACAAGTATACAATAACATACCATTTTCTTTTCAAATGGACTTCCCTGGTGGCTCAGAGGTTAAAGTGTCTGCCTGGAATGCAGGAGACCAGGGTTCGATCCCTGGGTCAGGAAGATCCCCTGGAGAAGGAAATGGCAATGCACTCCAGTATTCTTGCCTGGAGAATCCCATGGAGGGAGGAGCCTGGTAGGCTACAGTCCATGGGGTCGCAAAGAGTCGGACACAACTGAGCGACTTCACTTTCACTTTCTTTTCAAAGAAGACTTTCTTCTTAAGCTCACTTTTCATTTTCTGGCAGGACAAAAGGAAGCCAACAAAGCTCTTTGCAATGTTCATGCATAGGGATAAGGACTAGGTATGTCCAATGAGAAGTAACATGCTTAATGAATTGCCCCTAGAAGACAAATAGTCACTGAGTAAGTGAAAACATCATTCCTGAGGTCTTGACTGTGTGCTCTAAGTTCACAGAGGTAAACTCCTTTCTATTTGCCTGTTGATCAACCTAATGCAAGTACACATAAAGAAGCCAGGTATTCATATTGAGAACTGTAAATAACAGAAAAACTTCACTAAATCCAGGGTCATGTCCTGCTTACCAGGAAATTCTAGTAAACTTCCTGTAGGAAACTTGATTGATGCCCACCCTGATGCTCGCCAGTTCCCTTTCCTGATTGGACATGATTCCCAGCACCTGCGTGATTCCCTTTTAAGCGCTGGCCCTGACTGTCCCTGGCCTCCTGGAGCACTCGGCCCATTTGCATAGAGACTCGGAAGAGCCTGGGGGGCAACGCAGCAGAGGGTGAGAACTCAAGAGGGACAGGAGCATCACAGCCCAGCCACCTGGTCTCCGATTGAGCACATTCCCAGGCCAAGGCTCCCCTTGGGTCGGTGTCTGCTCTTTCACAGTCCTGTTTCCCTCTCTCTTCTTGTTGTCTCGGGGACGCCCTACCTTAATAAATCTCTTGCTCACTACCAGTTGTATTTTGGTCTGTTTGGAGAACATGATCCAAGATAGCTATCGTTTCCAAATAATCAACTTAGAAATTAATGTTAAAAACATTCTGAATCACATACATACAAATTTTAAAATCACATTTTTATATTTATTATTGTCTTTGACTTTTGATGTATTCTGTGTATTTTTGGAATTCTTAAATTTTCTTTGAAAACAGGCTGAACTATTATGATACATCTACTAAAATGAGCATTTTTTGAGACAGTGAGTTCTTGGTCACTGTACACTGTATTTTATCTTGTATCATCCTTAATCCAGTGTTAAAATATTTTGATTATTTCCTGGAAATAGTTATATGAGTATATATCATCTAATCTAATGTGTAAATAGTTTTCTCTTCTTCCTAGTTAGAAAAAGATTATAAAAATCATCAGCTTACCTAATTTCCAAAATAGAGTTCTATTTTGTCACATTTGGAGCTGAAAAGAAATATGTTCATACCCACTATATTTTAGGTCATTTTCTTTTTGGTAAGATTTATTCTATTTTCAACCACCTACTATGGTTTCCCTTCTTTAAAAAAATATATCCCTAGGGAGAACATACACACTTTACTTCAAAGGTGAATAAAAATAATTCATGTTTTATCAAAACTTTAAATGTGAATAAAGATGAATTAAAAAAAAACCTTTCTATAAACAACATCACTTTTCTAGGTATTTTTCACAAATCCTATTATTTGGGTATTACTACTTTTCTAAAAATGGTGAGGGAATAAGTGAAAAGCAAGCACAGTAAGACCTAGTGCGGGCAGATTTGAAAGACCAATGTAGGGAAGACTATTAAACTGAAAACTTACAGCTCTTGAGGGGAGACCCCTGCAGGAAGAGGGGAAAGAAAAGACCTAACTTCCATTAAGGAGTCAGTTCAGTTCAGTTCAGTTCTTTCGCTCAGTCATGTCTGACTCTTTGCGACCCCATGAATCGCAGCACGCCAGGCCTGTCCATCACCAACTCCCGGAGTTCACCCAGACGTTAAGGGGTCAGACAAGGATAAAGATCAAGAAGAAGGCAAGTGGCTGCATGAAGTTTATCACAGGAATTTGGGGATAACATGGAGATAGCAGAGATTTAGAAGGGGGATAAAATTTGGATTTACACATTTATAGGAATCAGACTTTAGTGGCTAACGTGGAAAGAGGGAATTCTATTAAACATAAAGTTTAATGAACTCTAAAGGGTCACTAAACATTAAAATGTTTTAAGCAGAAATTACAGAATTTTAAATTACCAGAGTAAAATGTGGACAGCACTGGGAGGTGGGAAGTAGGCAACTTGTTCAAAGGAAGCTTGGGTGAATGAACTTGCTGGACCTTCTCAGCCTGGAGCAACACACCTGTATCCTCCGCGTTTGCACTCCATAACATAAAAAGGTACTCACACTTTGCAAAATTTCTCTCACAAGGCCTAATGTTTACTCCAATTACAGCTTCAGAACAGCAGGTAGAAACAAGACAAAAGGAAAATTAATAGAAGACACTGTCTTTTTCCAACCATCCTTGTCTTGACCTTTATATGAAATTCATGTGGCATTTCATCTCAGGAGATCAGATATGCTGGGGTCAGCTCTCAGGCTGGCCATTACCGGGCAGAGTCACAGCAGAATGGGCAAACCCAAGACTGAAATCGGGAAGGAGGAAAGAAGCAGGGGGCCCAGGACAACCTCGCGGCGTGATGACAGTCACTGGCAAGCGGCCAGTGTGACGCCCTGAAAACCGACTCTGAGGCACCGAGGGGCACTGGACCCTGGTTTCTGTCCATGCTTTGGCATGAGGTTCACCTCCTCAAGGCAGAACACTCTGAACACACAGAGGAAGTGTAGAGTCGTGCCAAGAAAAACAACCATAAAAACCCTTCCTGGGATGACTTTCCTGAAATGTTAAACCAGGTGATAAAAGAAGCAAGGGAGAATGGAATAGATCCCAAGTAAAACTGGCAAAAGGCAGGGCAGAATTTCTTTGTATCCTTTCCTTCCTTCAAATCAAGACATTTTCCTTGCTAAAGCCTCTTTTGTAAATATAACTGGGAGAAATAATTACATAAAAATTTTCATTTTTTTATGAAAAGAAAAAAGTCTGAAGAAATATTCTGACTATCCTTGGCTGCTTGAATGTTCCCTTTCTGGTGTGTAAATTGCCTTTTTGCTCCAGATCGTCTCCTTGAAGAATCACAAATTGATCGTCATCACTGGTCACCTTTTGAAGCGAGTCCTATATGCTGACTTTAGGCAGGCTTCATACTTAAAAAAGCAACCCAATGTGATTCTTATTCTTTCATTCCACAGATTTTCACGTTAGGTTAAACTACTCTGTTCTCTAGAGTATGCTGCTGCTGCTACTAAGTTGTTTCAGTCGTGTCCAACTCTGTGCAAATCCACAGAAGGCAGCCCACCAGGCTCCGCCATCCCTGGGATTCTCCAGGCAAGAACACTGGAGTGGGTTGCCATTTCCTTCTCCAATTGAATTTTATAATCTTCTATGCATGCATGCTAAATCACTTCAGTCACATCTAACTCTTGCAACCCCATGCTAAATCACTTCAGTCATATCTAACTCTTTGCAACCCCATGGAATATAACCTGCCAGGCTCTTCTGTCCGTGAGATTCTCCAGACGAGAACACTGGAGTGGGATGCCATGCCCTCCTCTAGCCGACTTTTCTGACCCAGGGATTCAACCTACGTCACGTCTCCTGTATTGGCAGGCAGGTTCTTTCCTACCAGCACCACTTGGACCAGGTTCAGTGCCTCTGGGTATATGATTTTCCAAATAAATAACTTATGAGCCCTTAACAGAACTGTTGAACATCCAGAGAACAGAGCTCTTTTTCTTTTTTCATTATTGTACAACAGATTTCTTCTTGCTTAGGTGAAAGCCTTAAAAATAAATTGTCTTCAGAATTACTTAAGAAAGTAAATGCTTAGGAGAAAATTCTTAAATCTGTATAGCTCAGACCCTGCACTCAGGCTAATGGAAAATATTCTAGCTTGCTTGTTCATAAGATTTGCATAATTTTCTGATTATTTTGCTTAATGTTGGAGCAACTTACTCACCTGTAGCTTTGGCCCAATCACTCTTACAATTCTAATAAGCTGTTTGTCTCCTTTTAGGCCCCATAATAAAAATGTATTGTGTTTTCCAACCTAGCTTATTTGGGTTTTCAATTTTAAGTCAGATGAATCACATTTGTTTTATGTGGGTCAGTCAAAATTAAGTACAGAAGTCTCCATGTACCGAATTTGGTACTGTTCTACCTCATGATTATGGAATTAAATTAACCTGAGTCTTAAGCACTGTATGTCTTTTGGCATTATTATTATTATTTTTTTTAGTACAAAAGCTGGGACATATCAAATATTCCAACCTTCAAGAAACTGCATAAATTCAATAACTTTATCCCTCCCTCTTTGGTGTTACTTGATAGAAAGATCATTTTACTCAAAGTACTATCCCTAGGCCAGCAGCAGCCTAGGGACGTCACCTGGGAACTTGCTAGAAAAAGAAATCTGTGGGTCCCATCCCAGACTCATTGGAGAGGAAATCTGGCAGTGGGATCCAGAAATCTGTGTTCTAACAAACCTTCCAGATGATCCTGATATACTCTCAAGTTTTAGAAACACTGTGGCATGGACACACATAAATCAGAAACAAATAGCATGTGGCTTTCTTGTTTGTAATTGTTTCACTTATAAAAGTTCATATTCAAATTAAAGCACACAAATTAAAGAAAAAGTGCCTCATGTTCTTTAAAGAAAATCACTGATGTTAATAGTGATCAGATGCTATTTTAAAATAAAAATATGTGAATAATTGAAAATTGAGATGCCAGGGAAGAGAGGAAGGGAGAGAAAGTGGGAAGAAAATCTACCAGTTCAAGTACAAAGGGAAGTATGTTACAGACACGACAGTCCCCACTTATCTCATATTCATTCTGTGTCTGTATTTAAAAAAGAAAAATACAGCACAAAGAGGTTCTTTGTTACATAAAATATCATTTGATGCTGAGACTGGAGTGAGTGATTTCCTTAATATTATTTTAGTAATATGAAAGCATTCCCAAAAGCTTTAACACTTTCTGACAGAATTAGTATTAAGTCATTTACAGGGCCGGAGAAGGCAATGGCAACCCACTCCAGTACTCTTGCCTGGAAAATCCCATGGGTGCAGGAGCCTGGTAGGCTGCAGTCCATGGTGTCGCTAAGAGTCGGACACGACTGAGCGACTTCCCTTTCACTTTTCACTTTCCTGCATTGGAGAAGGAAATGGCAACCCACTCCAGTGTTCTTGCCTGGAGAATCCCAGGGACGGGGGAGCCTGTGGGCTGCCGTCCATGGGGTCGCACAGAGTCGGACACGACTGAAGCGACTTAGCAGCAGCAGCAGCATTTACAGGGCACAGAACTAAAGGGTTAACTGCTCCATGCCACTTGGCAATGCTGAAGGACTGTGTTCTCATAGTGCCGACTGCTCCCTGTACCCAGGTGGGTGAGCTCCAGAAGATCAGCATTAATGGGCAGTGCGGGGTCTAAGGCAGCGTGGATAACTGTCCACTGAAAGTCTGCTCCTGCCTTACAAACTGCAGGGAATTGCAGAAATTTCACCACCTAATCATAAAACACATTTCAGAGCACCCTTTTAATTTAAGGAGGGTCACACGAGAAGTTTTCATAAGCAGAACATAAATGGAAGGGATGAGGACCGTTTCTGAGCCTTTCGTCCCCCTTCTTATGTTACACAGAGGTCAAAGAGAGCCTAAGAGATACTGGAACCACAAGATTGAACACAGCCTATGTCCTTGGTCATCGGTAGAGAATAGGCATCTTTAGACCGGATAGACTGATGCTGAACTCTGAAGTGAATGAGAAATACTAGAATACTTATGTTAATACTTTGACATTCCAGATTTTATCTTTTATAATAGTACCCAAACATCCACCCAAAGATGGAGAAGCTCTGTACAGTAAGCAAAAACAAGACCAGGAGCTGACTGTGGCTCAGATCATGAATTCCTCACTGCCAAATTCAGACTTAAATTGAAGAAAGTAGGGAAAAATACTAGACCATTCAGGTATGACCTAAATCAAATCACTTATGATTATACAGTGGAAGTGACAGATTCAAGGGATTAGATCTGATAGACAGAGTGCCTGAAAAATTATGGATGGAGGCTCATGACAATGCACAAGAGGCAGGGATCAAGACTATCCTCAAGAAAAAGAAATGCAAAAAGGCAAAATGGCTGTCTGAGGAGGCCTTACAGATAGCTGAGAAGAGAAGAGGAGCTAAAGGCAAAGGAGAAAAGGAAAGATATACCTGTTTCAATGCAGAGTTCCAAAGAATAGCAAGAAGAGATAAAAAAGCCTTCCTCAGTGATCAGTGCAAAGAAATAGAAGAAAATAATAGAAAGGGAAAGACTAGAGATCTCTTCAAGAAAATTAGAGATACCAAGGGAGCTTTTCATGCAAAGATGAGCACAATCGACCTAACAGAAGCAGAAGCTATTAAGAAGAGGTGGCAAGAATACATAGAAGAACTATACAAAAAAGATCTTCATGACACAGATAACCACGATGGCGTGATCACTCACTAAAGCCACACATCTTGGAGTGTGAAGTCAAGTAGGCCTTAGGAAGCATCACTACAAACAAAGCTAGTGGAGGTGATAGAATTCCAGTTGAGCTATTTCAAGTCCTAAAATATGATGCTGTTAAAGTGCTGCACTCAATACATCTGCAAATTAGGAAAACTCAGCAGTGCCCACAGGACTAGAAAAGGTCAGTTTTCTTCCAAAGCCAAAGAAAGGCAATGCCAAAGAGTGTTCAATCTACTGAACAATTGCACTCATCTCACATGCTAGCAAAGTAATGCTCAAAATTCTCCAAGTCAGGCACTTATCTCACACAGTAGCAAAATAATGGTTAAAATTCTCCAAGCCAGGCTTCAACAGTACATGAACAGTGAACTTCCAGATGTTCAAGCTGGATTTAGAAAAGGCAGAGGAACCAGAGATCAAATTGCCAATATCCACTGGATCATCAAAAAAGCAAGAGAATTCCAGAAAAACATCTACTTCTGCTTTATTGACTACACCAAAGCCTTTGACTGTGTGGATCACAACAAACGGTGGAAAATTCTTTAAGAGATGGGAATACCAGACCACCTGACCTGCCTCTGAGAAATCTGTATGCAGGTCAAGAAGCAACAGTTAGAACCAGACATGGAACCACAGACTAGATCCAAATCGGGAAAGAAGTACATCAAGGATGTATATCATCACCCTGCTTATTTAACTTTTATGCAGAGTACATCATGAGAAACGCTAGACCAGATGATGCAAAAGCTGGAATCAAGATTACCGGGAGAAGTATCAATAACCTCAGATATGCAGATGACACCACCCTTATGGCAGAAAGTGAAGAACTAAAGAGCCTCCTGATGAAAGTGAAAGAGGAGAGTGAAAAAGTTGGCTTAAAACTCAAAATTCAGAAAACTAAGATCATGGCATCTGGTCCCATCACCTCATGGCAAATAGATGGGAAAACAGTGGAAACAGTGAGAGACTTTATTTTGGGGGGCTCCAAAATCACTGCAGATGGTGACTGCAGCCAGAAGTTAAAAGACGCTTGCTCCTTGGAAGAAAACCTGTGACCAACCTAGACAGCATATTGAAAAGTAGCGACATCACTTTGCGAACAATGGTCTGTCTAGTCAAAGCTATAGTTTTTCCAGTAGTCAAGTATGGATGTGAGAGTTGGACTATAATGAAAGCTGAGCACTGAAGAATTGATGCTTTTAAACTGTGATTTTGGAGAAGACTCTTGAGAGTCCCTTGGACTGCAAGGAGATCCATCCAATCCATCCTAAAGGAAATCAGTCCTTAATATTCACTGGAAGGACTGAGGCTGAAGCTGAAACTCCAATACTTTGGCCACCTGATGCGAAGGACTGACTCATTTGAAAAGACCCTGATGCTGCGAAAGATTGAAGGTGGGAGGAGAAGGAGATGACAGAGGATGAAATGGTTGGATGGCATCACCAACTCGATGAGCTGAGCAAGCTCTGGGAGTTGGTGATGGACAAGGAAACCTGGCATGCTGCAGTCTGTGGGTTGCAACGAGTCAGACATGATGGAACAACTGAACTGAACTGAACTGAATAGTTAGGATACTATAGGTAATATAATGGAGAAGGCAATGGCAACCCACTCCAGTACTCTTGCCTGGAAAATCCCATGGATGGAAAAGCCTGGTAGGCTGCAGTCCATGGGGTCACGAAGAGTTGGACACGACTGAGCGACTTCACTTTCACTTTTCACTTTCATGCATTGGAGAAGGAAATGGCAACCCACTCCAGTGTTCTTGCCTGGAGAATCCCAGGGACGGGAGAGCCTGGTGGGCTGCCGTCTATGGGGTCGCATGGGGTCACGAAGAGTCAGACACGACTGAAGTGACATAGCAGCAGCAGGTAATATAAGGCTCATATGAACTTTTTTATCTAAAAAAAGTAAAAGACAAACCCAATCATTTCAAACCATAAAACATCAGAGACACATTGTCATTTTAATTATATGTGCTGTCAACTTGACCAGGTCATGGCGTACCTGGATATTGGCCAAACATCTGGGTGTGTCGTGAGGGTATTTCTGGGATGACATAAGCATTAGAATCAGTAGGCTGACCTAGTGGCTTAGACGATAAAGAATCTGCAATGTGGGAGACCCTGGTTTAATTCCTGAGTCAGCAAGATCTCCTGGAGAGAAGAGAATGGCAACCCACTCCAGTAATCCTGCCTGGCACATCCACGGACAGAGGAGCCTGGAGGCCCCAGTCCATGGTCTCGCAGAGTTGGACATGACTGAGCAACTAACACACACAGGCTGAGAGAAGCAGATCGCCCTCCCCATGTGGCTGGGTATCACTGAATCTTCTAAGGGCCTGGAAACAGTACCAATGATGGTCCAACTGAGGAAGAAGAAAATTGGTGAATTAAAAAAAATAAAGAACTCAGATTGTCTTTACTCACAAATGACAATATATTTTAAACAGGAACCCCCAAAGAAGCTATGAAAAAACTACCTCTGCGTAAGGACTCCAGTAAAATTGTAGCATACACAGTCAATGTATAAGAAGTCAATCGCTTTTCTATAGCTCAGCAATAAAAATTGAAAGTTTAAATATATATATATAATTTATAATCATACCAACAATTGAAACACTTCAGTCAAAGAAATTGTAAACAAACTGGGAAATATTTCATGCTTATGGATGGGAAAATTCAATATGGTAAAAGATGACAGTTTTTCCCAACTAAACTACAAATTTAATGTAGTCCCAACTAAAAATCCAGAAACCATTTTTTTTAAAGATATCAACACACTTAAAAAAGTTTATAGAAAAGCAAAGAACTGGGAATTAGTGAACACAACACTAAAAGGAAAGAATAAAGTTGGAAAATTCACACCGCCAGATTTCAAGCCTTACTATAAAGCTATAGTAATTAAGACACTGGTATCAGAGAATACTTGCCAAAACTTCAATGGTACTTCTTCCATTGACCAGCAACCCCATATTTCTCCTCAGAGTACTGTCTCTCCACCTGGTCCTCTCAAACCAGCTTGTCACATTTCTCCATCTTACTTTGTTCCTCTCACTTATCATTTTAAATGCCCCAGCTTTCCAATTTCCATGAGAAATGCCGCCAACCCCCACCAAAGCACCCTGCTTCACTTTGCAGATACAGTCATCACAGTGCAATCATCCACTTATTTCTTTGACCACAGAATTGCAAGTTGAAATGCAAACAGTAAGGTTTGTTCATAGAAAGAATCCAGACACCAGTTGCAAAGTTTTCCTGAAAATACCACCGGGGGAACTGCA
Organism: Aepyceros melampus; assembly: GCA_006408695.1. Taxonomy (NCBI): domain Eukaryota; kingdom Metazoa; phylum Chordata; class Mammalia; order Artiodactyla; family Bovidae; genus Aepyceros; species Aepyceros melampus. Next base: position 195,801 of record SJXQ01001345.1, on the reverse strand, counting down.
TGGTCTATCATGGCAGTGTGACACTCCATCAGGAGCAGCTGAAGGAAATGAGCATTAGCAAAAGATCCTTTACCAGGATGTCGGCGGAATACGTATCATACTAAGATAAACATCTAAAATCCCTTCATTCTGTTGACAATGTATTCACTGTATCCTATTTCCTCTTTTTGTCACCTATCTAATCTTTCCTTCTAATCTTCAAAATCTAGTTCTCTGCCCAAACTCCCTGATCTCTTTCAGTCTTTTTCAGCTGTTTCCTCTGAAGGGCTGAGGATTTCATTTCCTGTGCTAATCTTTTGCTCTTTGCTCCACTGGTTCTATTGGATTGAACTGTTACACAATGGGATGCTTTCTATTGCTTTGCGTGTGAGCGTATGTGTGTGTGTGTGTGTGTGTGTGTGTGTGTGTGTGTATGCATGCATGTTTTTCAGTGCTTTTGCACCTTAAAGAAAATCTCTTAAAGGCCAAAATTCCATTTCACACTTTTCAATCCATATACAAATACATTTAATTGATTAATATCTGTTTCTAAGCAAAGATTCTGCCCTAATTTTAGCATGAACTGGGAAAATCATGTAAATTTCTGAGTATAAATGTCATTTAATCCTACTTATAATCATAGTGAATGTATGTTCAGCAATAAGTTAAAAAAACTGGTGAAAATAACAGTTTAGCTTAGACAGGCTAGAGACTCACTTCCTTCTCAGGTAAAGAAGTCCTGCAGACAGGAGCACAGTCTGGGAGGGCTGTACCGCAAGGTGGCTGATGTCCCACCTTTTCTGTCTGACAGTGTCTCAGCCTCAGCGTGTGACACAGACCTCATGGTAGGGATAGCTGCTCAAACACAATTTATATTGGCAACACTTCAACCAATATGTGATGGAGTTTTCAACCCTCCCACTTCAGCAAAGAGAGAAGGTTAAACAGCATATGCCCTTTCTTCTAAGAAAATATCCACGAAGGCTCACAGGCTTCTGCTTACACCTCTGAGCCAGAATTTACTCTCACGGGCACACACTAGCTGCTAGGGACATCAGGAAGTGTGAAGAGGGAATGTATATAGCTCAGTTACTAGCTGACTTCCTCTGTCTGGAAGAAGGACATTTCTGCACATGTGTGTATTAACACCACTTGTGTGTTCAACAGTAATGAAATAAACATTTGCTAAAAGACAATACAGTCAGTGCCTGAACAATCCCCCTTTCTCTGGGATTGTCCTATGACCTTCTCAAGAACATGATCTCTCAGAGATGACTGCAAACACTTCTTTTCCAATAGAAACTTGCAATGTGCCTACATCTCCCCCCAGAGTACTCCCAATCTTTTTCTCTTGGGCAAAAAATTTGCCATCTTAGTACCTGGCTTCTTAAGGACCCGTGACTTTTCTGTCTTTGAACTACTTGAAACTAAAGGAAACTTGAGATTTCATAAATCTCTCATCATAGAATTAAGTGGAAATTTAACTTAAAAAAATTCATCATCCTCATGCTTTGTCTTAACTCTAATGTCTAAGTCAGTCCCTTGTAACAGTAACACTGTCAGTAAACACTGGAAGAAGCTCTAAAAGAAACAATAAGTGTAACAATATTTTGATGAGCTGTTCTATTTATTTTTCGATCATTCCAATTCCCCTAAAATAGCCACATTCTCAACTAACAGCAGATAAAGAAGTGCCTGCATCCATTATGTACCCAGTATCATCCAACTAATGAAAATTTCCATGAAAACCAGTCCAAGGCAATAAAAAAGCACGCATGACATGTACTTTAGCTTCGTCATCTAGCTCCAGTTAGATTCCCTTTAGTCCAGCTCTGCCTGCACTTTGGCTTCAGTCTTGCTCCTCAGAGTTCACAACCATGGTTTCTTTCCTGGTCAGCACAGATAATTAAAATAAGGCACCTACTCTTTTGCAACAAACTGCATAATAGACATTTCAAGACAATGGACAGTATGCTTTTACCCTGCATACACTAGAATTTTAATTATACAAAAACGCTTGCTTGGACATTCTTGCCTTTTATTTAATAAATAGAAAAATTCAAAGGTAAGACATGTTTGCTTTTCTTAATCAGCATATTTTTAACCCTTTCCTATTTGTAGCTTTACACAGGAACCCATTCAGAGTTGTTTTACTGCTTAACATCAAAGCTAAGACTATCCAGGGAGCATAGGCTATTTATTTTCATAGTTTCTATATTTAGAGTCTTGGCTTTGTTTATAGTTTTCTCTCCTCCACCCAACAAACACTTGAAAATTCCCTTTTCTCTTATAATCCTGTATCTTCCCTCTGTCTCTCTCACTGGCCAGCTTTTTACCAAGCTGTGCATTTCCTTTTTGAATTCTCTTCCAAATGATTCTTGCCTTTCCTCTCTGATTTCTCTCTGGAGAGGACAGAAGTTGCCTTTTGGAACCGAAGAAGTGTTCCAAGGACACAATTCCTACTGCTGTTTGTCTCTTTGGGAGAAGGAACACATTCCAAAGGCAACAGTCAAGTGCAATTTGAGCTCCCAAGAAAGAATACTTTTCCCCCCCCAAATCAGTGGATATGCTTAATGGTTCATTTAAAAAGTGAACATCAGTTTTATTTTAAAGCAGGTTAGGATTTCCAGGCTCCTCCATCCATGGGATTTTCCAGGCAAGAGTACTGGAGGGGGTTGCCATTGCCTTCTCCAGGATTTGGGGACACAATTTTGCTTGTTACTGCCTTGATTAATGTAACAACATAATACAAAATGACAGAGGCGCGTGCTTACCAGTTTAAACAATAACTAATGATTACCTTGGGAAAAGGCACAATGTGGGCAGTGCAAACCAGCAAGAAGAGAACACAGGAAATAATATAACTGAATCTTTATTATGCGAAGGGCCTTGCTCTGATGCGCATCTCTTACATTTAATTTTCACTACTGAGCAAAGCACAAGGTCAACACCACCGTCTTAAAATGTCAAATTCATAGCAATTAATTATTCAAGCCTTGAAACTCAGATTGGCTTAATTATCTCTACCACGTGTAGGCCTTCCATCAGGATAAATGTGAAGGACTGAGCTGCAGGAGCAGATAAAAACTAAAGAAGAACATGGAAGGTTGAAATTTATCAGCAGGAAAAGGTTAAGATTAGTTTAGTCAGGCTCATGACTTGGGGGTAACATATTGAATAGTGTGTCTCCTTCTTTATAACATCAGGCAATTATATTCAGTAAGTTCTTTTCTTTCAAAAAATATTGTAGAAGTATGTGACACTATTAAAGCTCTTTAACAATTTTGTACCCTGCCAAAATCTAACATAAAACATGAATATCCTTGGCCTCCCTACTTTATATCAGGACCATTTTTAACCTCTTTATACTCATTAAACTAGAAAGCATCCATCTTCTCTCTCCAGTCATTTTGAATGTTTGAGGAAATCATCATTGTTAAAGTTTGGTTAAAATTGAAGAGCAGAGAAATTGCAGACTATCTCTTCTGTCCTTTGTTCTTGGAAAAATTCTTGGGAAAGACCTGGCTTTTGTCCAGCTCACTTTTAGATTCTCAGTAGACCAATGGTTCTCCATGGTAGTGGTGGTTTAGTTGCTAAATCACGTCTGACTGTGTGCTATCCTGTGGACTAGAGCCTCCGAGGCTCCTCTGTCCATGGGATTCTTCAGGCAAGAATGCTGGAGTGGTGCCATTTCCTTCTCCAGTGGTTGTCCACAGGGAACAGTTTTGCTGCTCACTGCGCCCCCACCTCGAGCTCTGGGCATTTAGCAAAGCCTGGAGACAGTTTGGTCGCCACTGTGGTAGCATGATCCTGGCATCTCTGGGTAAAGGACATGGGTATGGCTGCCCTTCCTCAAATGCCCAGGCCAGAACCTGAACCAGCAGAGGATGGTGCACTGACCCCAAAGGGTCTGGTCAGGAGACTGATGTCATCAGCTTCTCAAGGCTTCCAAATTTATAGTCCTAAAGAGTGAAGATACTACTCATTAATATGTGCATAATTTTAAAAAATACTATCTTAAAACCTCAGATGTGATGATGTTGAGCTCCCTTTGGGGGGTAAGGACATTCTGCTTTTTTTCATTAAAAACATCAAAGTCCTAAGCACGTAGTCTGTTCCCTGACATAACAATATATAATATTAATCAAGGGTACTGATGCTTTCAAATTGTGGTGCTGGACAAGACTCTTGAGAGTTCCTTGGACTGCAAGGATATCAAACCAGGTTCTGTCTCCCAGGCTGGACTTTGCCTTCTTTACCCAAGTGTGCAGCACACTCCCTGGCTTGTTCATGCTCCTGTGACCTGTTGACCTGTGGCTGGCAAGCGAAGGTAGCTTTGAGTCCCGGCTAAGAGCTCTGAGCTGGCACCCAAAACCCTCAAGCTGGGGCTCACCTGATCACAGCACATCCCATCTCTGCCTCTCTGGTGGCTCCACATGGCACCCTCACCTTCTGCCTGTGCTTCCCAAAAGAGAGGCGAAAAACTCAGATGCGTTGTACTAATGAATTCATATATAACTTCCCCCAACCCCAAAATGTTTGCAGTCAATCAACCCTGACTATTCATTGGAAGGACTGATGCTGAAGCTGAAGCTCCAATACTTTGACCACCTGATGTGAAGAACTGACTCATTGGAAAAGACCCTGATGCTGGGAAAGACTGAAGGCAAAGGAAAAGGGGACAACAGAGGATGCAATGGCTGGATGGCATCACTGACTCAATGGACATGAATCTGAGCAAATTCCCGGAGACATTGGAAGGCTGAGGAGCCTGACGTGCAGTAGTCCACGGGGCTGCAGAGTCAGACACGACTGAGAGACTGTACGACAGGGTACTGATGGGCGAAAACGCAGAAGAACGTAAAAAGCAAAAAACTCAAATTTCAACCTGCAATTCATTTCAAATCTTCAATTGCATCTGTGTCAACGCATTAAAAACCCAGAACAAACAGCCCAGCTCTGTCCTTTTTCCTTCTAAGGCCCAGTGAAGAGTAAAGGGAGAGTCAGCTCTTGACAGTTTTCAAGTTTTTTACTTTTCAAAAACTCTACAAAATATGGAGAATGAGTATACAGTGTACCACATGTACTGAAAAATAAACGTCCGTTTGGTTAGAGCAGCTTCCCACTTTTAATTGCCTTAGGTCTTACGAACAGAATGTGGAGCTCACTAAGCAGCAGACGTGCCTCTCGGTGCGCCAAGACTAGGTCAGCTGTCCCCACGGTGCCAGACCCCGACATCCTGCTCCCCTCAGTCTGCTGATGGTCAGACATTTGCCTGCAGCAATACCTCCTCTCTCCCTCCCACATTCCTAGGAAAACCAGACCAAAGAAAAACGGGGACACGTCAGAGGCTATTGCCTTTTGGGGCAAGCCACATGATTTCCAACGAGCTTAGAAAGACCAGCGTCCTCTCCGAGGAGGCCTGCACGTGTGGGCGTCAGCAGGCTGGGGTGGGAACCAGAGCAGAAGCAAGGGAGGTATCAGTCTGTGACATCTCTGGGCTCCCAGGAAGCAGAACCCCAGTGCCAGAGGCTGGAGGAAGACCAGGGCCACCAAGGGCTCAGATGCTCTCAGAAGCCTAGAAGAACCTGGCTGTGAAACGGAAACATAGGAAAGAAGGTCATTTGACACAGACAAAGCCAGAGCATCAGGCCATCGGGAAACCAAATTTTAGTACGGCTCCATAAATAAAGGGACTGTTTCCACCCACAGGAAAGAATAACATGTTCCCTTTTACTTGTGTGCAAGGAAGAAGGTGGACCGAGGACAGGGTGCCCGGTTGGCAGAGACTGCAAGACGAAACAAACCCATGAGATCCAGCTCTCCGGTAGGTCAGGAAAGCTGGAAGCCTGCATTCTGGAGGCCAGTCAAGCCTCTTTAAGGGCTGCATTTGGAGTATTTACAGATTCAAAGAAAAGGAATTAGGACCAGATCCCCACAACAAAACAGGCAGTAGCAGCAGCAACAAATGAGCCTCACATCAGTCTGGAAAAGAAATAGCTGGGGTCTCACAGGAGAGGACTGGCAAAACTACTGCAGAAAACAGAACAGCTCCGGTCAGGAGACAGGGAGGAAGTGTCTTGCTGATACTTGTCAGTTTCCCCAGACGCTGGACTCAGGCTTGACAGTAAAATTCTGATGCATGGTCTGACGAGCCCATCATGGGTATTATGTTTTTATTACAGATTACTAAAAAGTTTACAGACATTATTCTTGACTGTATGTTTATTCATTCTCAACAAAGGCTTCTGTTGTCTGCAGAATAAATTATTTTATTCTGAATAAAGAATTGCCTGAGGCCCTGATACATACAGGCATGAATGCCCAGCAGACAGTGGCTACCACTGCCAGTAGAGAGCCCAAGAGGCAGGTTTCTGACAAAAATCCCTTCTCAGGATGCTTGTCCCCAGCCATATGTGACATCACGCTGAAGTGTCCAGAAATGCATTCAATGGCCCACTGAGTTTCATTGGCAGTTGTATAAACAAGGTGAGAAAAATCCTCATTTTTAGGATTTTAAGAAGAATTCTGGTGATTTGATAAAGAAAGTAGAGGGGGCAGAGAGACAAGTCAGGGGCTGCTACAATAATTGAGGGCAGTGGTTCTCAATGTGTGGGCTCCAGTCAGCAAGATGGTTAGAAACGGGGAATCTCAGGCACTACCCCACACCTGCTGAGCCATCATCTCTGTCTTATCCAGAGTCTAGTTGCTTGGTTGGTCTATTAGTTTGAAAACTTGGATCAGGTGGTAAATAAGATCCTAGAAGAAGGAGTTGCTGTGGGTGTGGGGAGGACATGCAGATTGGAAGAGTGCCTTGGGAGGTTAGTGAACAGCACTGATATTTCATTTATAATCTAATTCAATACAAAATGTAAAACTACCCCTCAGATACCCATGAGGACTGGGTTTGCTGGTCTGTTGAGACTTGAGGATCTCCAGGGTCTACCACAGTGAATGAGAGAGATTTTTCCTCCTGTGGGATTCCACAATCAGCCTTTCCAATTGTCCTCTTTGCCTCAAATGCAAACATTTTGGGGTTGGGGGAAGTTACATATGAATTCATTAGTACAACGCATCTGAGTTTTTCGCCTCTCTTTTGGGAAGCACAGGCAGAAGGTGAGGGTGCCATGTGGAGCCACCAGAGAGGCAGAGATGGGATGTGCTGTGATCAGGTGAGCCCCAGCTTGAGGGTTTTGGGTGCCAGCTCAGAGCTCTGAGCCGGGACTCAAAGCTACCTTCGCTTGCCAGCCACAGGTCAGCAGGTCACAGGAGCATGAACAAGCCAGGGAGTGTGCTGCACACTTGGGTAAAGAAGGCAAAGTCCAGCCTGGGAGACAGAACCTGGCGGGAAAAACACCTGCTCTCTCTCGCCACGGAGTGTCTTACAGCCAGCTGCTCCACGCCAGTAATTCACAGAGAGCATGGATTTCATGATTAACTACAGTCAGACAGAAGAAAACGGAGATTGGCTCATCTTCCTTCCTCTCTTTGCTTTAATTAAAAGCTACTTCCAGTTCATCCTAGATTATTGATTCATTAACAAGTAAACTAACATACATCTTGTAATTTATAAGCTGCAAGTTTCACAGATGTATATTCTCACTTGAAAACTTGTTACAGGACTTATAATGCCCTGCCTGGTCATGTAATGATTCTTTGCCACACTCAGTGCAAAATGAGATGAATGCCTCTCAGTGTCTGATATACTCCTTTCTGAGTCACTATAAAGCCAAACCTTTGAATTCTCAGTGCTCACTCCCGAGGAAACGTAAAATGTTGGTTCTCCCCAGCTGCTGTCACAGAAGATGTTCTGGCCCACCAAGTCTTCCCCGTCCTCTCAGAAAGCACGTGGAGGCAGCGTGGTGCAGGGACCTTCACTGCAGCGACTCTGCTGACAGATCCTGGACTCAGAATGACGAGATGGGACTCTTTGCTCTGACATCTACAGTTATTGACAAGCACAAGTTACTGAATTCTCCGTACTTCAGGTTCCACATATATAAAATGAAGATTATAGTTCCTGCTTCCCAAGGTCATTGCGAATATGAAATAGATGAAAGCATGCAACATGTTAAGAATAGTGACCAGCACGCAGCAGGTGATAAACGTCACCTATCGGTATTGCCAGATATGCAAACTGACAGCAAGTGTGCCATGAAATGCTAGCACGCATATCAATCAGTGAGAGTGTCCAGTACAGATAAATGCTGTTCTTTTATAGGTAGAAAGAGAGGCGAAGGAACAAGAGAAGCTGCTTTGGTTAGGACAGTACAGAACCAAGAAAGCCTCCACAAGCAGGTTAAATCCACAAGAAGTAACATCACCATGACCATCTGGGAAGAAGAGAATCAGGAGGAGAAACTGGCAAGGATGGTGCCGCAGAAATGATAAAGAAGAGAGAATTTCATGGAAGAAGTAGGTCCCTGAGCCACATCCCATGTCAAGTGATATTAAGGCGTCAAGTGAGAGGAAAACAGATGACAAGGCGTAGGAAAGGGTGACTGTGAAAAGACCTTTTCAGCAGAGTTGGGAGGGAAACAGAAGGGGAGCAGGAAGAACTGGTGAGAGACGGGCATACTGGAGTCCTGTCATGATGGATACGGCAAGTCAGCTGACTCCAAGACGATGAGAAGGAAGCACTAACCAGAGAGGGGGTGAGGCGACCTCAGGCACAGAGACAAGAACCACAGGGCCGGACTGTGTCCCCAGGGCGGGGGGATCACCGGGGAAGAAGGGAGGTCCACGAGCAGGCTCCGGAGAGCTGAAGTAGGAGGCAGCAGGGAGTGAGCACATGAGCAGGACTGGGCACAGGCCTCTTGCCTGAACGCTGTACGATGAAGAGCTTGGGTAAGTGAGCAGCTGTTAGATGGCAGAGTTTAACATAAAAGCTGTGACCTCTCTGTCCCCAGGACTCACCAAGTGCCCTCTGGCATCATCTGTGAGGCAGCCTTGGCATCTGTGTGATCCTAGGATGATAATAATGTAGGGTAACCCTTGTATGTGCTCAGCATGTGCTAACAAGTTTTAAAGGGGAGGTATTCTTTACATGTCAAGAACAGAGTGAACCAATGTATTAAAATCCTAGAAAATGCAAAGGAGAGATCTATATTTAGCCTAAGGTGCTTAAAACTTAATCCGTATCCTGGCAAATAGGGAAGAGGAACTCTGAAGGGCCCCAGATCAAACAGGCAGGGACTTGAAAGTCTGCGGTGGAAGTGGTTCCTGTTTTTGTCTTATTTTTCAGAGTAAGTTTCTGGCTGAGCCTTGGAAAGGGAAGGGACCTGGATAAGTATTCATAGAGCAGTTCCAAGGAGGGATTTTGACAGGAATGATCATTAAGGAGACCCGGGGACGGGCGAGGCCACACATAAGAAGCAGAGCAGCAGGGGTCGGGCAGGGACCAGCGCCTTCAGCACTTGCTGAGCAGAGGCACCCTGGACCCACTTCCCTCACTCCCAGCATCCTCACCCCGTCTCACAGGTGAGGCACAGAACCACTGAGACGGTCAGTGACTCACCCACAGTTACATGCTTCTGTGAACATGTGACTCCAGCGCTTCAGGGTTAAAGGGCCAATGAACTTAATCACCAAAAATAGAAGGACAGGGATTTTGTGAAGCTGAAAGAATGCAATGTGGGTGTGGAGAGAGAACAAGCAGAGATGAGGTCAAGGTGCAAGCGGAATGAAAACCAGTCCCAGAATTAATTCTGTAACACAGCCAGTCTGCCAATGGTGTCATTTTTAATGGAAGGTTGGCAAGCATCACTGGGCTGCAAAGAGATTATGGATGCAAACGAGCTCGTCCTGCTGATGGGAAAGGGCAGCTACCTCTCCTGGGCACTAACTCTCATTCCATGTCTCCCATCCCCAGCCTTTTCTCTTTCCTACTCTCTCCAGCTCAGGGATACGTAAGGCTGAGGAGCTTCCCACATTGGAGCTGCTGCTGCTGCTAAGTCACTTCAGTCATGTCTGACTCTGCAACCTCATGGACTGCAGCCCACCAGGCTCCTCCGTCCAGAGATTTTCCAGGCAACAGTACTGGAGTGGGTCGCCATCACCTTCTCCGACATTAGGAGCACAGGGAGCTTATCACTGTGATTAGGACCATCCTTGTATGTTCACACGCTACTGGTCAGAATACAAGTGGCGCAGACTCTTTGGAAAACTAGAAGTTTCTAATAAAGTTAAATAGACATCCACCCTATGACTCAACAAGTCCCCTACCCAAAAGAAGTGAAAACGTATTTCACAAAAAGTATGCATATATTGTTTATAGCAAATTTCCTCATAATAGCTCAAAACTGGAAACAAACCATCCATCCATCCACTGGAGAATGGACAAACTGTGGTAAAGTTAAAGGAATATGACACAGCAACAAATATGAGCAACAGAACATGAAGCTACATGGATGAATCTCAAAACCAATGTGTGGAGTGAAAGCAGCCAGACACAGAAAAATACAGAAATTTCTGGGGTCAGATAGTCTTCTTTCTTGAGCTACTCTATGGTTACACAGGTGTATACATTTGTCAAAATTCAGTGACATATTTGAGGTTTGTGCATTGTACTATATATAAATTATGTCTCAAAGAAGGACCATTAGGATGTAAAATAAAAATATTAAAAGCTGTCCTTGTTCAGAGAACTGGGGAAAGAAAACCTCTTCCCTGGTGACTTTTAAGTGACTTCCCTGGTGACTTTATAATCCTTTTTCAGGTCTGCTAATCAAGTTCATAGCATCATCACACATCAGAAAATGCAAAGAAAACCAACGCATCAAGGAACCTGCACCAGAGCAACAACTGATCCTGCCCTGGATCATTTTATCGGTTTTCCCTACATGACGGTATTGATAAAAACGCATATGTACCGTTAACATTAACAATCGAATGATCATGCCGGGGCTCCATTGGCAGGTTACCCTCCTGCAGAGAAACAGGACGGGACATGAGCTTTCCTGAGAATGTGCCAAGCTCCATGAACAATCAACATGCCTCTCATTGTTAAAATCCTGCCTTAAATGGTTTTGGAATCATGGAATGTATTATCTGCTATTAAAATTTAATAAATGTCAGCATTTGGAAAATAGAAACAAACAGCCTTCGCTAATTCCTAGAACTATGACTCACTCCACAAGGAACACCGATGTCCCCGTGTCAACAGCACTGCTGGGCACCAGAAGCTCCATCAGGGCACCTTCGGGGCACTGGCCTTACTCCACTCCTCATCTTTCTCTGCAGCTTTCAGCAGTGGCCACAGTGTGTTGAAATGAGGATACTTTCCTGCTATGAACACATCTGTGGCTTAAGATGGCAGGAGTGTGTGCTTGGCCACTCAGTCATGTCTGACTCGTTGCAGTCACGTGGACTGTAGCCTCCCAGGCTCCTCTGTCCATGGACTGTAGCCCACCAGGCTCCTCTGTCCATGGAATTTTCCAGGCAAGAATACTGGAATGGGTTGTCATTTCCTACTCCAGGGGATCTTTCCAACCCAGGGATCAAACCTGCATCTCCTGTATTGGCAGGCAGATTCTTAACCAGTGAGCCACCTGTGAAACCCTATGATACCAGGGACTCACTCTTATTTAGTTAGTTCTTTTCATCTTGCTTACAGGAAAAAAAAAAAAAAAAAAAGAGTGAATACTAAATTTTAAGCATAGTTAACTTACTAAGAAAATAAGCCTCTTTGGGAAAAAAAAATTGCATATCTGAATTAACTTCTTTCTTAAGGATGATATAGAATACTTCAGGCATTATGTGTAATTTTGGAAAAAAAATTAAATTACGCAAACCAATGCTGAGATGCAGATATCCTTTAGTTTTAGCAAATGTCATAAAATTATATCTGTAAATTTACAAAAGTCTCATAGACATCCTACAAATGCTATTTTAAGTTTTATTTCATGAACCATTAGTCCAAAAGACCCCATGCATTCAAGACCTTTCACCAATAAATCAGAATTTACAAAACACATCACAGATCTCTCAAAGGCTAAGCAAAGTATATTTAAGATTAAGTAATCACCAAAATATACTCTATTGATAATAAAATGAAAACCCAACTGTGATACATCTTATTTCAGATCATCCTAATGAATTATCCCAGCGTAGCTATAATGATTGAGATCACCAGCTGCATAGCTAGCTTTCTTGGGTTCAAATCCTAATTCTGCCACTTAGAGCTGGGTGACTTGGGCAAATTATTAGTTTCTCTCTACCTCACTTTATTTTGCTATAAAATGGGATAATAGTGCCTATTTCACAGATCCATACATTAGGTTAAATATATTTTGTCTGTGTGTATATATATGTGTGTGTATATATATATATGTAAATAGATGTAAGTTTAACTAAAAAAAAAAACTTTATGTGAAAAAACAAAAAACTTCTAGAAAGATATCACCCAACTGTTACTGCTAGTAAATAACTTTTAAATTTGCTGTTTGAATCTCTGACTGTGACTACGTATTTTTTAACCCTTTACTGTTAGTTCTTATCCATTGGAAAATTCAAGATCAGTTTTCCATTAATTCTTTCTCAGAGAGCTCAAATAATTCCCTGCTTCCCCTTGGACTTCTTCTCTCCAAGCTAAAGGTTCCAAATGTTCTCAGTGGCTCCTGCTGTTGCAGGAGCCTTACCTCCCCATTCTAGATCCCTCCATGCTGAAAACAGGTCTCTTAGAAGCAATGCCAGAACCCAGGTCTCGTTGACAAGCACTAGCAATCAGCTGATATCCAGGAGTGCTTTCTTCTTAGCTAATAACTTCTTCATTTGGAAATGTCATTTTTAAAAGCCATGATAGAAATTAGTCCTAAATAACATAAATGATTAGAGTCATTTTCATTTGAGATGCTCCAAATGTATTGTCAATGCTAGAAAGAGCCCTAGACAGGAAGAGAGCAAGAATTGGGGTGTCATGGTGGAGATCTGGTCATATGCACACAGAGATACTCAAGGTTAGCCAACAAGAACAGTTGAGAACATTTAATCGAGTTCCTACAAATAAGGTGACAATTGATGTAACAGCCTAGAAAATATAAACCAAGAAAAAAACTTTAATAGGAAATAGTTAGAGGGCCAAGGTTAGAAGTGGGTATGTAGAACTTTGTGTGAAAGTGCCTTTTCATAATTCAATGTCGAGGAAATCTAGAACAAGTCAGCATGACACAGATGAGCTGTGACAGGTCTGCCTCTTATAACTGGGTGAGGCCTGGTCAGTTGAAGACCCCAGCTGGTCACCTCTAGCACCAAGGGAATTGCAGACACATTATATTTTTCCTGTGTATGTTGATCCACCTTCCCCCACCCCCCAGAAAAATATTTATTCAGAAACCCTGGTATAAAAAGATATTTTTTTTCCTGTCAACTTTCAAGACTATTTTGAAAACATATAGCATAGCAGTGGAGCAAAGAAAATATTTCCTGAGCAACAGAAAGACACATTTATAGTGCAAGCCTTGATGGGTAGACTCTTGTTCATTAAAGCCTGTGTTAGTCGCTCAGTCGTGTCTGCCTCTTTGCAACCCCATGGACTGTAGCCCGCCAGCGTCCTCTGCCCATAAGATTCTCCAGGCAAGAATACTGGAGTGGGTTGGCAGTTCCTTCTCCAGGGGATATTCCTGACCCAGGGATCAAACCCGGGTCTCCTGCATGACAGACGGATTCTTTACCATCTGAGCCACCAGGAAAGACTCATTAAGGCCTAGTGCTGTGTTAATCTGGGCTGACACCACTGGGTTCAGAAATAGCAATGGCTGTGGGAAACAGATGAGGATTCTAACCCAGTGTCTGAACTTGGAGCCCCTGCAAAGAGCACCTGGGCACAGTCTGCATGGTCTTACCAACCGTGATGTAAGAACAGGAGCAGCCATACACGGAAAAGCATAGAGCAGAGCGATGCATGGGCACAGACTAGCTTAGGATGTGAATGAGAAACGAAAGAGCCAGAGCCCACAAAGAACAAGAAGGGCCACAGGCGAGTGGGTAGGACAGCAGCATGTTTCCAAGTCACTACTGATAGAGGGTTTCCTACTTCTTGGTCAAGGGCCTAGTATAAAACCTGGAACCATATGAGTTGCAGCTGAATATTAAGTTTAATTTAGTTTTCTTTGGAAAGAAATGCGCTTCTAAACTGTCTCAGTCTCAGCACTACTGATCTGCGGGCCGCATGATCTCTGTGTTGCAAGGGGCTGGCACATGCACTGTGGGGTGTTGGGCAGCATCCTGGGCTCCCATGACATGCCTTCCCTCAAGTTGTGACAACAAAAAATGTCTCCAGACATTGCCAAATGCCTCCTGCAGAGGGAAGGAGAGGGCACAATTGCTCTGATTGGAGAAACACTGCCCTGAAGACCCGAAACGAACATTTTCTTTATTGAAGAGTAACATAAGGGAAAGTGTTGGTCACTCAGCTGTATCCTACTCTTTGTGACCCCTTGGACTCTATCCCATCAGGCTCCTCTGTCCGTGGAATTTTCCAGGCAAGAATACTGGAGTGGGTTGCCATCTCTTTCTCTAGGGATCTTCTTGACCCAGGGATCGAACTCAAGTCTTCTGCATGACGGGCAGATTCTTTACCACTGAGCCACCAGGGAAGCCCCTTCTCTATGAAGACTGGCATAAAGCATTGCTAAATTCAATGACTTGCTCAGCAGTTTAAAGAGGTGGACAATAACAGAATCGTTGGTTCCTGACTCTGGACCTAGATTAAGGCAACAGTGCCCTTGTACTGGGCCTTCATAGAAGACAGACTAAGTGACTCCAGGTGCTATAACAGACACAATCTCAGTATCTTATCTCATTGCAAGATTCGTCCTTATAATCCAGTGAGGTGTGCCTGTCAGATGGCGTTCCTCCAGGACCCCCATCTTTGGATGTCTTTGGTCCCATCATCTCTAACGCATGACTGGAACCCCCTCCATTCTATCTGGCCAGTGAGAGTGAGCGGGGGACGGTGAGGAGGACACATCCTCTGTAACCACATCAACCAGGAAGCATCCACATAGGCCCTCACATCTTTAGGGGAAAAATGGTCAGGCAGCCCTGCACTATTGGAAAACTTTTTCCAACGTCGTGAAAAGGCATATGTATTTTTAATGTTTTCCTAGCTATCTGTGCCATAATTCTGATTTTCCAAAGGCAGCTACATAAATACTCCAGCCTAATAAGAACCCTGTAAGTTAGACAAATATGATTGCACTTGTACATGTTTTATTTCTCCACTTTGTATATGGTGAAGTTTAGACATGGGTAATTCCTGTGACTTAAGGGTGATATCATAGAGACAGAACGCCAGAATCTGAGTCTCAGTGGAGGGTTTCCAACCACAGGACAGGTGATGTGTATTAAGAATAACAGAGAGTGACATTAGCTAAAAAGAGGAACGGTGTTACAAGCACTGTCACTGGAGTCTGACTTGTCTGAGCCATTCACGGCTACATGTGCCATGAG
Organism: Aepyceros melampus; assembly: GCA_006408695.1. NCBI lineage: Eukaryota > Metazoa > Chordata > Mammalia > Artiodactyla > Bovidae > Aepyceros > Aepyceros melampus. Next base: position 180,372 of record SJXQ01001345.1, on the reverse strand, counting down.
ACAGGTAATTTAGTCCCTCAGACCTCCATCTCCACATCTAGGGATAATCACAGAGGTGGAGATGAACTTAAAATGAGAAGATATATAGAAAGTACTTAATACAATGCCTAAAATTTTGGTTATTGATTTTATACCACAAGAAATAATATGTGATGTATATATAAAATTTACAGAATTGTCTGGCCAATACACATCACACATTAGTTCTATGAATTTGGAAGTCTATTTAGGTTTGCCCACAGGGCTTCTCTGCTATAGCTCAGCTGGTAAAGAATCCCCCTGTAATACAGGAGACCCCAATTCAATTCCTGGGTCAGGAAGATCCCAGGGGGAGGGCATAGGCTACCCACTCCAGTATTCTTGGGCTTCCCTGGTGGCTCAGATGGTAAAGAATCCAAGAATCCACCTGCAGTGTGGGAGACCTGGGTTCGATCCCTGGTTGGGAAGATCCGTTGGAGAAGGGAAAGGCTACCTACTGCAGTATTCTGGCCTGGAGAATTCTATGGACTGTATACCCATGGAGTCACAAAGAGTCAGACATGACTGAGTGACTTTCCCTTTCACTTTTCAGGTTCACCCACATTTACAAAGAACAAGTAAAGGCTCATTGACTTTGGCAGATTTGCTAGTTACAGTAGAAACCAGGAGAGGAGGCAACTGGGAAAGAAAGTGCAGATGAATCAGTGCAAATCCACTCCCCCAATGGAATGCAGCCCAGAGTGCAAGCCCCACTGATGGCAAGGCAGTAGAATCATGTTCATTTAAATACCAAGGGCAGCACTCAGCATTACGAAAGATGCAAGCAAGATCAAATGCTTTGTGTGTTCTTCGGTCAATTCATTGGCCAGAAACTCTAGGGCCGAGAACAGAAACCCCGCACCCAACCTCGCTTTCCAGTTCGTGGTTTTGAATTATCTTATTTTGCAGATGAGGAAACTAAGGCCCAGACAGAACGGTGGTTAAATAAGAGACAAGAATCCCAAACTCAGGTTTGCTAATTATTGGGCCAATTGCCTTATCTATGCTGCTTTCATATCTACGTTACTTTATATTCCACGTTCTACAGAGGGAGTCATATTAAGCCACATGAGGCAAATACAGAAGTTTACAGAGTAACTTTGCAGAAGCTGTCAGTTTTTCCCATGCACAAACACCTCTTCCGATTTAAGAGATATTTCTCCCAGATTGACAGTGAGTCCCCACCTTCTGTGAGCATTTGACCTTATTTCTTTAATAAAAACAAAACAAAACAGAAACCAGCAACTTTACTCCAATAACAACCTCTTTGTTAAGGATCAAAATACTCCAAAGCCCCTCTTTCCATTGGAGGCTTGATAATGAAAAATGAAATGGTTTGATGGATGTGGACGTCACACCTCAGTAACTTCTGTCAAAAAGATGGACATGAAAAACAGCTCTCATCAGTTTGGCAAACACGTTCCCCCAACCACAAAACCTCATGAACAGCATCAGCCTGCCAAGAGCAGAGGCTTCATCTTCAGCAGAATAGTGTAAAAAAGAAAAAGCTCAAATGTCAGCTCTGGGTACTATGCTTCCACTGATGTTAATAAGAAACAATTTCACATGGATTGAGTCTCATTCTTTTAGGGTGTAAATCTGGCCTTGAGAATATGATAGCAACCATAACATTCCAAAAGCAAGTCTCAGATAAAACCCTAAGAATTGGTTCTCAGGGCCAGCTCCTAACTTCAGGTACACAAATTTTAATATCATCTGGAAGTCAAGCAAAATTCCACTAGGTATATTTGAGCTTTGTTTATTTGTTGTATTGACTGAGTTTTCAGGATAAATATCTTTTGATGTTTATGTATAGGTGTGCATGTGTATGTGAGTGAAATTTCTGCTAGTCCACTGTTTTTGAATTACAAAAATGGCTATTTCTTAGGGCTCAACCCCACATATTCAAGAAATGCCTAATATATGTGAAAAATGCAATGTACACTGAAAACCTACTTCATGCCCTAGAAGAATATGACATCATACTTCCTACTTCTCTCCTTTATAGTTCATTCTATTTTACATCCATCCTTTATAACACAGCAAAGAACTTAGAGGTTTTTTATCATAGATCCAGATAATATTCCTCAAACTCAACCAATAACAAATGCCATCAAAATGCCAAGACACAGGCTTTCAGAATCTGTTACGTGACAAGGAGCTTATCCTTAAAGTACACCTACAGAACGCTCTGCTGACTTCAGGAAACTTTGAATGCTATTGAGAAAACAGAAATGTGAACCAGTCTCTCCTACAGAAAGAGGAAAGCTCTAAACAATGACATGTTCATCAGAATCACAGAACTTAGAGCTAATCAGTGGATATAAGATATGAGCAGTGGCCTGATGCAACTGAACCAATGAAAGAAGGTTGATTAACCCCAACCAGTCACCTAGAGAAACACTCAAGAGGCTTCTGATGAATCCTCTTTACTAAGGCTGCATAGCTCCTTTATGGCTATAATTCATCCTCTTGAATATTTACATGCAACAAGAAAGAATGATGTCCTTGTTAAGCATATAGGCTCAGGAATTAGACTGTCTGGGTTCAAATATCAGCTTTATACTTGTAGCTGTGAGACTCGGTGCAAGCTACTTAATCTCTCCTTTCTCCAGTTTCCCATCTAAAACTGAAAATTAGAGTAAGGTATGCCCCCTCTAGTTGCTGCAATGATGAAGTGAATTAATACAGTGTAAAGTTCTAAGAACATAGCCCAGCACATGATAGCAATTGATAAATGATAGCTATTATTAATTATTTAATATCACTATTTCCATTCATTCTAAGGCCCCAAATTGAATCCTACATTTTTTTTTTCAGCAGGAGTAAGAGAGGGTCTTTAACTAAGTGGGTTTCGCAACCAAGAAATAATTATTCCTGAAGACCTTGTCACCTACCTATTTTTCTATTTTAAATACAAAAAAAGCATTTAATGACAAGAAAGAAATCTGAAACACAGTTCCTTCACAAACACTGAAGTAATGCTTATTTTAATGCCCATTTCTGCTGTCAGAGGTTTCATGAAATTCATAATGTAGGGTCCTAACGACTTGGCACTATGTTGAGCTAGTCTAAAGTTAAAGAGATCTAACTCTAGTGTATATGCTGGGACACAGCTCTGAGTATTGTTCAGGTCAAGTCTGAGGCAAACTCTATGAGTGAACCGCAACCCAATCAAATGGTGATTTTCACAAAAGAACGATGCTGAACAGTCTCACGGCAAATCTAGCTTTGGGCTCCACCAGTAGAGAATGATGTCATTGCCATTGGTGGCCTTATCATTGTATATATGACAAAATATGGTAGCTTCAAGAGGAAGCTGGATCACGGAGATTTTTCTTGCAGTTGAAAGAAAGGAATGGTACTGTTGTCTGCATGCAAGGTAGAAAGAAAACAATGGCTGCAAACGTGGCTGATAGAAATGAGTCTTTATTTTAGGCTGGTAGGACAAATTGCTGCCTGACCTCACATCTGGCAGCTCTAGTTGACAGACTTTCAATCATTTCCAAAAACATCTGATAGAAAGGCAAGTAAACATTCTAGAAGTCATCTCTGAAAGACACTGATATTAACAAGGACACATGTAAAACCAAACTTCTCCCTTTATAGAATACTGGCTATTAGTGCAGAAACACAGAATTAAATGTTATTTAAAACATCCCAAAGCTATCCAACTGAGCAGTGATACTGAGTAAGGATATCACTTGAATGTTGCATTCTTATTTGACTCTGGATTTTGAAAATATTGAGCCATTCAAGGTTGACTGTGTGGATCACAATAAACTGTGGAAAATTCTGAAAGAGATAGGAATACCACACCACCTGACCTGCCTCTTGAGAAATCTGTATGCGGGTCAGGAACAGACTGGTTCCAAATAGGGAAAGGAGTATGTTAAGGCTGTATATTGTCACCCTGCTTATTTAACTTATATGCAGAGTACATCATGAGAAACGCTGAGCTGGATAAGCATAAGCTGGAATCAAGATTGCCAGGAGAAATGTCAATAACCTCAGATATGCAGATGACACCACCCTTAGGACAGAAAGTGAAGAGGAACTAAAGAGCCTCTTGATGAAAATGAAAGAGGAGAGTGAAAAAGTTGGCTTAAAGCTCAACATTCAGAAAACGAAGATCATGGCATCCAATTCCATCACTTCATGGCAAATAGATGGGGAAACAATAGAAACAGTGACAGGCTTTATTTGGGGGGGCTCCAAAATCACTGCAGATGGTGACTGTAGCCATGAAATTAAAAGACGCTTATTCCTTGGAAGGAAAGCTATGACCAACCTACACAGCACATTAAAAAGCTGAGACATTACTTTGCTAACAAAGGTCCGTCTAGTCAAGGCTATGGTTTTTCCAGTGGTCATGTACGGATGTGAGAGTTGGACTGTAAAGAAACATGAGGGCCAAAGAATTGATGCTTTTGAACTGTGGTGTTGGGAAATACTCTTGAGAGTTCCTTGGACTGCAAGGAGATCCAATCAGACCATCTTAAAAGAAATCAGTCCCAAATGTTCATTGGAAGGACTGATGTTGAAGCTGAAACTCCAATATTTTGGCCACCTGATACGAAGAACTGACTCATTTGAAAAGACCCTGATGCTGGGAAAGATTGAAGGCAGGAGGAGAAGGGTGTGACAGAAGATGAGACGGTGAATGGCATCACCAACTCAATGGACATGAGTTTGAGTGAACTCCAGGAGTTGGTGATGGACAGGGAGGCCTGGCATGCTGCAGTTCCTGAGGTTGCAAAGAGTCAGACCGACTGAGAGACGGAACCAAACTGAACTGAAGGTTGAATGCATTTCCTGATTTTTCACTCATGGCTGAGTGATTTGTATCTGGTTAGTTAGTTCAATGCATGCTGTGTGCTAAGTCATTTCAATCATGACTGACTCTTTGCAATCTCATGACTGTAGCCCACGAGGCTGCTCTATTCATGAAGCCATCCAAGCAAGGATACTGGAGGGGGTTTCCATGCCCTCCTCCAGGGGATTTTCCCAACCCAGGGATCAAACACGTTTCTCTTACATCTCTCCTGTATCGGTAGGTGTGTTCTTTACCACTACTGCCACCTGGGAAGCCCAATTAGTTGAACAGATGTCCATTATTAGTTGGTGATATCATAATATAATATGCTTGTGGCTCATTTTTCTTTCTAAGCAATCTCCCTGCTCCTTCCCCAGGGAGTCTTCTAGGAACCCTAGAGCAGCAAGAACTCTCTCGAGATATTTTATTCTGGGAAGTCTACCTCAGAGCATATTACAACTCAAAATAGCATCAACTTTAACGTCCCCAAGGTAGCAAAGTAGTAGAATTGTAGTAAGCTATGGTTTTACATGTCTATGTATTTATTTAATTCATAAATTATATAATACCTATATAATAATGCTTAAATATATACATCTTCCTCGGTGGCACAGTAGGAAAGAACCTGCCTGCCAACATAGAAGACACAAGAGGTGCAAGTTGGATCCCTTGGTCAGGAAGTCCCCCGGAAGAGGAAATGGTAACCCATTCTACTATTCTCACTTGTGAAATTCCATGGACAGAGGACCCTGGTTCCCTACAGTCCATGGGGTTGTGAACAGTTGAACATGACTGGGCACTGGGCACAAAATATATGTCCCCCTAGAATAGACAGGAGATCCAACCAGTCCATTCTGAGGGAGATCGGCCCTGGGATTTCTTTGGAAGGAATGATGCTAAAGCTGAAGCTCCAGTACTTTGGCCACCTCATGCAAAGAGTTGACTCATTGGAAAAGACTCTGATGCTGGGAGGGATGGGGGCAGGAGGAGAAGGGGGACAACAGAGGATGAGATCGCTGGATGGTGTCACTGACTCCATGGGCGTGGGTCTGGGTGAACTCCGGGAGTTGGTGACGGACAGGGAGGCCTGGTGTGCTGCAATTCATGGGGTCGCAAAGAGTCAGACACGACTGAGCGACTGAACTGAACTGAGAATAAAGAGATAATAAATAAAGCAAACCAAAAGAAATTATGCAGAACAAAAATTAAAATGGAATGGCTAGGACCACTATCAAGCAAGGCACCAAAAAAAGAAAGAAAGGAAGAAAGAAATACAAGTCATATGCTTCAAAACTAAGATAAGAAAAGCCAACACAGTGGCAAGAAAGGATGGCTGCAGACAGCAGCAATTCCTGCATCTGCCTCCTCTTTCCATTTTGAGCACTCTGCATAAGCAGCAGAATTCACATTTTAGCTATGACAAAGAAGTTCAGCAAAAGGAATGAGAGGAACAGGGTTTTGGTGAACAATATAAGAAAATTACCCCTAATTATGTTCTCATGTGTGTGTTTATGGGTGCATGCAAGTGTATTACCACACATGCATATATATACCAGTATTTATGTATTATACACAATATGTATTCAGTTCAGTTCAGTTGCTCAGTCATGTCCCATTCTCTGCGACCCCATGAATTGCAGCACGCTAGGCCTCCCTGTCCATCACCAACTCCCAGAGTTCACTCAGACTCATGCCCATCGAATCAGTGATGCTATCCAGCCATCTCATCCTCTGTTGTCCCCTTCTCCTCCTGCCCCCAATCCCTCCCAGCATCAAAGTCTTTTCCAATGAGTCAACTCTTTGCATGAGGCGGCCAAAATACTGGAGTTTCAGCTTTAGCATCATTCCTTCCAAAGAAATCCCAGTTATTATAATACAATATATATTAGTGAAATGAATTAAAGATAACTGGTTTTATATGGTGAAACCTAAAACATAATAACCTTTTCAACTATCTATTAAATAATTTGCTGCTGTTTAGCCGCTAAGTCACGTCTACTCTTTTGCAACCCGGCCTCTGACCATGAGATTTCCCAGGCAAGAAAACTGGAGTGGGTTGCCATTTCCTTCTCCAGGGGATCTTTCCAACCTAGGGATTGAACCCACATCTACTGCATTGGCAGACAGATTCTTTACCACTGAGGCAAGAGGGAAGCCCACAGAAAAGCCTCAGAAAAGTATCTGGAGGCCTAAGTATTCCACAAGAGCATTTCAAAATTGGAATAAGAATTGCACATGAAGCCAAATTAGGAAAACCCTTTTATCCTCCAACCTAAACTATGATGGGAAAGCTTTCTCTGGTGGAGACTGCTAACTGGTCTCCAATACACGGGCTGCCTTTCTTCCTTTCAGTAAGTGCAACGTCTAGTGTTGGTTGGACTCTTGGCCATTGAGCTAGAGACTGCATTTCCCATCTTTCCTTGCAGCTAAGCCTGGTCATTTGACTCTATTCTCGCTGATAGTATGTGAACACCATGATCTATTAACACTCTAAATCATGCCTCTGAAAGACAACCACTTGTCCTCCACTTTCTTCTCCCTTCCCACAGCTGGAACACCCATATGGTGCTGTGACCCATACCCAGCCACATAGCTACTCCAGCACACATAGGGCAGAATCCAGGTAAAAGAACGCAGCATATCTGTACTACTTGGGGCAGGGTCACCTTCAACTGCCCATAGGTTCACACATGGGAAAGAACATGGAAAAGAAAGAAACCTTCCATCTTGTTTACATCTTTTGTTTGGGTCCCATGAAAGTATCCATGGCAACATTCAATGTTTGAAAAGTGAAAGTGAAAGTGAAGTCCCTCAGTCATGTCTGACTCTTTGCAACCCCATGGACTGTGCCTACCAGGCTTCTCTGTCCATGGGATTTTCCAGGCAATAGTACTGGAGTGGATTGTCATTTCCTTCTCCACGGGATCTTCCCAACCCAGGGATCGAACCTGGGTCTCTCCCGCATTGTAGACAGACCATCTGAGCGACCAACATTCAGCATTTACTCAATATCAAATATAACTTTTGCTTCAGTGTATGTTTCAGGCTTGATAATCTGGTATACTTTTGAGGAGCTTCTGGAAAGGCACAGAAGCAAATAAAAACAAGATGTGACCTGGTTCTTGATTTCTTTTTAAAATTTGTTTTTAAAAGGAGAAGACATTGAGGGTTACCTGGAGAGAGGATATGTCTAGTAACAGGTTCTGTGGCTTCAAAATGTCATTGTTTGGTAGCTGAATTAAGTCAGAGCAGAAATTTGAAGTAAACAGCCTATACCAAGAACAATTTTCTGAATCATGAGAAAGAAATGTATGTTTAAAGACTGGTTAAATCATAGGCCAAGGAAAACCATAACCTATCATTCCTAGAAAGCCTTAGAACACTTGCAGATTACCAGCTCTGGCCATCATTCTGCTCTGCTTCAGGAGCTGATCTGGAATGCAAATCTTCCAGCCCTGCAGTCTTATTCTTGATACATGGGTGAACATTTATAAGCTGACAAATGAGCAATAACACAAAATTAAAACCACATAAATTGCTTTGTATTGAAAATCTATTACATAGAGGTCAATATTTACTCCACCATTTCCCAGAGAATTAATTCTTAGTGTCAAGAGTTTTAAGAAAATAGCTTAGGAAACTTTCTGAAGTTAGAGAGGCCCATGTAAACACATGCGGAGATATTTACACTTCCAAGTAGGAACACGTAACAGAGAGCAAAATATTTACTTACACTATCCCAAAAGGTAAATCGCTTTTAAAAGAATTAACTTTTAATTACTCTTAACTAGAGTAGAAAAGCAAGTAGAAGTACTTTATAGCTTCATACAGATTTTAAATATATTCTAAAATGATTTGCTCCCTAGATAAAACAGCCTCTTTAATAAACTGCTCAGTTCAGTGACTCAGTCGTGCCTGACTCTTTGAGACCCCATGGACTGCGGCATGCCAAGCCTCTTTGTCCCTCACCAGCTCCAGAAGCTTACTCAAACTCGTGTCCATTGAGTCGCTCATGGCATCCAACCATCTCATGCTGTGTTTTCCCCTTCTCCTCCCACCTTCAATCTTTCCCAGCATCAAGGTCTTTTCAAATGAGTCAGTTTTTCACATCAGGTGGCCAAAGTATTGGAGCTTCAGCCTCAGCATCAGTCCTTCCAATGGATATTCAGGACTGATTTCCTTTAGGATGGACTGGTTGGATCACTTTGCAGTCCAAGGGACTCTCCAGAGTCTTCTCCAACACCACAGTTCAAAAGCATCAATGCTTTGGCACTCAGCACTCTTTATAGTCCAACTCTCACATCCATACATGACTATTGGAAAAACCATAGCTTTGACTAGACTTTGTTGGCAAAGTAATGTCTCTGCTTTTTAATAAGCTGTCTAGGTTGGTCATAGCTTTTCTTCCAAGGAGCAACTGTCTTTTAATTTCATGGCTACAGTCACCATTTGCAGTGATTTTGGAGCCTCTCAAAAAATAGTCTTTCACTGTTTCCATTGTTTCCTCATCTATTTGCCATGAAGTGATGGGACTGGATGCCATGATCTTAGTTTTCTGAATGTTGAGTTTGAAGCCAACGTTTTCACTCTCCTCTTTCAATACATAGAGGTCAATATTTACTCCACCATTTCCCAGAGAATTAATTCTTAGTGTCAAGAGTTTTAAGAAAATAGCTTAGGAAACTTTCTGAAGTTAGAGAGGCCCATGTAAACACATGCGGAGATATTTACACTTCCAAGTAGGAACACGTAACAGAGAGCAAAATATTTACTTACACTATCCCAAAAGGTAAATCGCTTTTAAAAGAATTAACTTTTAATTACTCTTAACTAGAGTAGAAAAGCAAGTAGAAGTACTTTATAGCTTCATACAGATTTTAAATATATTCTAAAATGATTTGCTCCCTAGATAAAACAGCCTCTTTAATAAACTGCTCAGTTCAGTGACTCAGTCGTGCCTGACTCTTTGAGACCCCATGGACTGCGGCATGCCAAGCCTCTTTGTCCCTCACCAGCTCCAGAAGCTTACTCAAACTCGTGTCCATTGAGTCGCTCATGGCATCCAACCATCTCATGCTGTGTTTTCCCCTTCTCCTCCCACCTTCAATCTTTCCCAGCATCAAGGTCTTTTCAAATGAGTCAGTTTTTCACATCAGGTGGCCAAAGTATTGGAGCTTCAGCCTCAGCATCAGTCCTTCCAATGGATATTCAGGACTGATTTCCTTTAGGATGGACTGGTTGGATCACTTTGCAGTCCAAGGGACTCTCCAGAGTCTTCTCCAACACCACAGTTCAAAAGCATCAATGCTTTGGCACTCAGCACTCTTTATAGTCCAACTCTCACATCCATACATGACTATTGGAAAAACCATAGCTTTGACTAGACTTTGTTGGCAAAGTAATGTCTCTGCTTTTTAATAAGCTGTCTAGGTTGGTCATAGCTTTCTTCCAAGGAGCAACTGTCTTTTAATTTCATGGCTACAGTCACCATTTGCAGTGATTTTGGAGCCTCTCAAAAAATAGTCTTTCACTGTTTCCATTGTTTCCTCATCTATTTGCCATGAAGTGATGGGACTGGATGCCATGATCTTAGTTTTCTGAATGTTGAGTTTGAAGCCAACGTTTTCACTCTCCTCTTTCACTTTCATCAAGAGGCTCTCCAGTTCTTCTTTGCTTTCTGCCATAAGGGTGGTGTCATCTGCATATCTGAGTTTATTGGTATTTCTCTCTGCAATCTTGATTCCAGCATGTACTTTATTCAGCCAAGCATTTTGTATGATGTACTCTGCATATAAGTTAAATAAGCAGGATGACAGTATACAGCCTTGACATACTCCTTTCATGATTTGAAACCAGTCTGTTGTTCCACGTCCAGTTCTAACTGTTTCTCCTTGACCCGCATACAGGTTTCTCAGGAGGCAGGTAAGGTGGTCTGGTATTCCCATCTTTTTAAGAATTTTCCATAGTTTATTGCAATTCATACAGTCAAAGGCTTTGGTGTAGTCAATAAAGCAGTAGTTGGTTTTTTCTGGAACTATCTTGCTTTTTCTATGATCCAACACATACTGTTACCCTGCTTATTTAACTTATATGCATTACTTCCTGGCAAATAGGTGAGGAAACAATGGAAACAGTGACAGACTATTTTTTTGGGCTCCAAAATCACTGCAGATGGTGTGTCCTTTGCAATTCAGGTCAAGGGTGCTGTCCTTCCTGGAGCTCACAAATCCCCAGGCAAAGTCAGCCTTCCATCCTCTGCATTTTCAAGCTCTTTCTGAACATTATGCTATACCAGTTAATTGTGTGATTATTTGTTTGTCCCCCACCATCCATCCTGTTTAACTAGGACCTCCTTGAAAACAGCTCTAGATGTTCAAGAGCATGGGCTTTTAAGACAACCAGCATTCAAATCCTAGCTACATCAAGTCATATGCATGTGACTTTAGGCATGTTACCTTACCTTCAGAGCCTGATCTCTAAAACAGGTGACATTATTAAATTGGCAAGCAAGTCTGCGGTTAAATGAGTTAATAATAAATATCTCAGACAAATTACTGGCACATAGTAAGTGCCATATAAGTGTTTTTTCAAATCAGTTCCTGATTTCATAAATGCCTAAAAACAACTTAAAGGTAGATTAAGCAAGCTAGCTTCAAGGATAATATGAATCTTACAAGCAAGTATTACTGTTCAAATATTTAAAACTTTTCCAATGGAAACACAACTCCATGAAACGCTGGGATGGCCACGACCCAACAAAATTATCTCAAGAGTAGATTCCAGAAGGTTGGTCTGAAATGCAAAATCTTAGCTCAGAATGTCTATCCTTCCTTTGAAGACCTGTGATTGAAATCTAAAACACTGCTTTAAAGAATATATCTTTAAAGCATTAATATATCTAAGCAAGACATTAAGTTGTAGTAGTTTTAAGTCATTTGTTTATTACAGAGAAAGTCTGAAATCTCTCTTCTCTTTCGCCTCTCCCGTTAACTCCCATGACTTCCACTTCGGTGAATAGTTAGTGAATAGTGAGTGCCTTCTAACTGCTCATATCATGACTGTTACATGGAAAACTTCTGTTTAAAGGCAAAGTTTCACAAGAAAAGTAACTGAAAGCATGTCTCCCTATTGTGTCAGTGTCTACTATTATTTTTAAAAAATTGGTATTTTCCCTCTCTGAAAATCATTTAGAAAATTCTTCTTATATAGATAGGCCCTATGAGTACCTGGCAAATACCTAGCACCCCAGTCATAGCATTGCAGTTTGGGTTTTCTTCTAGAAGCAGTGATTGTGACAAGGATTTGAGCACAGTCATTTTTTCTTGGAATGTGGAGAGAGAGGGAGGGAGGGCTGAAAGCCAATAAATGTGTGATATCAAGAAAGACTGGTTCTGCAGACCTTTGGAAAGATCTCATTAGAACTCTCAGAGCCAGAGTAAAACACGTGTCAAATTGTCACGCCCAAGGCTGGAGGGAGCCAGGCACTGCACATCGATTTACAAAAGTTCCTGTTTGAGGCCTGCTCCCGTGGTTATCAGCATTCAATGGCACATCCAGCTGCTACACATTCTAGCAGAGCAATTCAGAACTTTGAGAAAAAATAAAAGGAGCAGAATTGAGACACACATTGTATATCCAAGCAGCTGGAACGGGACTGAGCACACTGACAGGTGTGAGGGGAAAGGGAGAGGGTGCTGATGGCATCCACTATGCCTGGTCAATCCTCTGTGCGTTTATAAGCTCCAGAAGGAAAAGAACTTAAATAATTAGGAGAAAGAACCTAAGAAATACACACAACCTGTGTCTGCTCGTTGAGAAAGTCATTCCGGAAATGGATTGGGATACTGATGCCTACCCACTCCTGAGACCAAAATAACACTGAAGACCAATGAGAAAATGCCTCTTCACATCAATTACACTTTAATAAAATAAAGTGAGAGGAAATCAGTGCTCTTATTCTGTTTCAACACTTCTCTCTCAAGAGACTTCAGGACTCCTTGATCCCCTGGTAGAAGACCTGTCAAGGGCAGGTTTCGTCCAATAATACTAGGCAAAGTTTCACTCATTCAGCAAACATTTGCTTGATATTTGTGATACATAAATTATAATTTAAAGGACAGAAAAATATCAGCCAAGTAATTGTTGGCTGCTGTGATTAGCCTTTTTCATACACTCTCTAATAAAGTCCACTGTTTAGTGCATCCTTTGGGTTGATTATGGATTTGGGAGAATGTTGGGAAGTTTTCCCTGGTGCTTCTACAGGATATTAAGACCCATTTTTCTGTCATATTCTGTTACTGTGACTTCCACGGTGATGAGTAAATAATCTTTGTTAATGAGCTGACAAACAACTGTGAGCTCCTGAAAGATCCTGGACTACTACTATTCACAATTTTATTTTATTTTTATTTGTTCTTTCTGTTTCCTTAGTCCTCACCAGCATTCCTTTGTGTTTAGTTCCTCTATATTATAAATGTTCTTTGAGTTAAAAAATTATTTCTGCATTGATTACAGTGTTAGATAGCTGTCTTCATCACAGCAGCCCAGCAGTGTTATGCTTGTAGCACCCACTTTAGATGTCAGCTGAATTAAGGGAGAAAGCAAGAGTATGTGTTTCTTCTTGATTTAGAAGTCAACATCTTACTTCTGAATCTCCAGTTTTCCTGCTTAACACTGCCCTCTAGATAAATGTATTTAAAAGAACAGCTAGACACCACATTCAAATTAGCAAAAGTATTGCTGTATAATAATTTTGATAAATTAGCCGTTTTTTTTTTTTTTTTCCAGCAATGACCAAGCACAGAGTTAGGCCAGAGGCAATGGGATTGCAAAACTGATAAAGCCTTGTAATGATGAAAGAGCACTGCACACATGGTTTTGAGAATCTTAAAATTCTTTGATAATCCTTTCCTCAGGATGTGGAGTCTTAGGCTTCCCTGGTGAGTCAGGGGTAAAGAATCTGCCTGCCAATGCAGGGGATACAGATTCAGTCCCGGATCCTGGAAGATTCCACATATCATGGAACAACTAAGCTGTGTGCCACAGCTCCTGAGCTTGCTCTGCGGAGCTGCCACTATTGAACTTACGTGCCACAAGCGCTGAAGGCGGAGGGCCCCGGGGCCTGTGCTCTACACAAGAGAAGCAGCCACAGTGAGAAGCCTGCACAGGGCAGCTGCAGAGGAGCTCCCACCCTTGGCAACTAGAGGGAAAGCCGAAGCAGCAACGAAGACCCAGCGCCCCCCAAAATAAGTAGATTATTATTATTTTTTTTTTAAGTGGAGTCTCTTCCTTACACATGGGGCTTTAATGATTTGCTTCTAACTGACAGAAGCCGAGGTCATAAATCAGCTGGTTGCCTGGTTCTCTCTTTTTCTCTCTTGACGTTGCCCCTTTGGAACACTGGGGCCCCGGGTGAGAAGCCCAGCTCTCCTGAATCCACGCTGCTCAAAGACCACATGGAAAGAACAGACACAGAGACGCTCACGCCCAGGAGCCCCAGCTGCTCCACACGCCAGCTGCTGGGGTCTGCCTGCCAGATAACCAGTGTTCAAGTGGAGGATCTGCTCTGGCAGTCCAGTGGTTAAGACTCCCAGCTTCCAACGCAGGGCACATGGGTTCAATACCTAGACAGGGAACTAAGATCCTACATGCTGTATGGCACAGACAAAAGGTAAAGACTTTTCAAAGATAAATAATAACAAGTAAATAAAAATGAGTTATGAAAAATGTGTGAGTAGAAAAGGAGGCCTTTGAGGTAATTCTGGCCCCAGGTACCTTTTGAGTGAGGACTCGTTAGAGATTTCCTATGATTATTACCTACTTGGACCTGGAATCATAATAAATAATAGTAACAAATGATTGTTGCTGTTTTACAGAGCTACATTTGAGATGATATGTTATATATCCATATACAATACAATTATATACCCATAGATAAGTGTTACATTATGTGTTGCTGTTCACTGGCTAAGTTGTTTCCAACTCTTTGTGACCCCGTGGACTGTAGCATGCCAGGCTTCTCCATCTTTCACTGTCTCCCAGAATTTGTCCAGGTTCATTTCCATTGAATCAGTGATGCTATCTAACCATCTCATCCTCTGCTGCTCCCTTCTCTTTTTGCCTTCAACCTTTTCCAGCACCAGGGTCTTTTTCAACGAGTTGGCTCTTCACATCAGGTGGCCAAAGTATTGGAGCTTCAGCTTCAGCATCAGTCCTTCCAGTGACTATTCCGGGTTTATTTCCTTTAAGAGTCACATTGTGTACCTGTAAATAAATTGCCCTACTTTAAAGTACCCATGACTATATTTTAGACAGGATGCCAAATATCAGAAAGAAAAGAATAGCCAGATTTTTCAAATGTGTGTGTAACAAAGGTAATTCTGGCATTGAGTCCATCTTGGGACTGAGTTTCCAAAGCAATTGGTGATCTGGTGTGGACTGGAAACTCTTTTCACGTGGTGGGATGGACATTTGACTGCAGCAAGTTTTTCAGAAAAGCTTCACTTTGCTAATGAACAAAAACAGTTCCTTTCAGTTGTGACACATCACAAGGATATTTTTTATGTCAAGTCTGTCGGACTTTGACATGCAGTCCAGCCCCAAACAATTCAACATCTGTCTGGTCAGTAGCAGAGACTTCCTCTCCTCTGACAGACCACAGAGGCTGCCCACCCTACTCAGTGTAGGAGAATTCTGAGGAAATCTTCCCGAATGTTCTCCTTCATCTGTCATTTTTCATTCAAAACACTGGAAGTAAATTTATAGGCACTTCTGAGAAATACCATGTTTTGATTTTAAGTATAAGTGTTTTTCTACTTTACGTCTGATGGCATAAAAGCTCTTTAAAAGTAATTTAAGAAATGCTTGTAGAATATCGCCTATTTCTTTATTCTATTTTTATAACCATCTTATAATTTAATGAGCTATGTTTTTTCTTAAGGGCATCATCCACAAGAATTATTAAGATTCCAGCGTCACAGCTTATATACAGCATTGTATTCTACCTGCCTACTGTCTCAATTTATACATTATCCCTCCACTGGTAGTGTTCTTACACATTCTCTCAATGATCTTTACCTATAGGATGAGGCTATGTAACCTTAGAATGCAAGGGAAATGGAGAAAAGGAGAAGGGTTGACAGAGGGAAAAAATGATAGAAAAATTAATTGAAAAATTAGGATGGTTTATTCATGTAATTGTTTGAATCTTCGGGTAGATGTCTTCAGTAGGGCTCCCTATGAATCACACCTGAGACAAACGCTTACGTGCCAGGAGTTCGTCTAGGAAAGTGGGGCTGTGGGGCAGCGAGGGGAAGGAAGCCAGAAGCCAGTACTTATTAAACAGGGACTGTTACTGGTGATGGGTCTCCATCCTGCTGTGGAGAAAGCACCACGGGTTTGCCCAGCTGAGAGCCTGGGGACTTGGGCTTCTACCAAACCCATCCGTGCTGCCAGAGGGCTGCTTCCAGGTGCTTTAACTCTACACTTTCAGCCTGTGCAGCACATGCTGAGAACATTTCGGCGGCCAGAGAGATCTCTTAGCTAGGAAGTCACAAGTACCTAAAGCAAGAAGCACAACACTGCCAAGGGACCACGGGCGGGGGAACCGACACGTCTGCTGCAGCAACGCTTTTCCTCCCCAACCCCATATGCAAGGTAGACCAGAGTATGGTGGTGATCGTTAACTAGGAATTTTCACTTCCACGGAGACATCTTGATGACTTGGTTAACACAGCTGTATTGCTACTAAAGTCAATGTAATTTTATTGTTAATCCAGTACCAATGGAGTATATTTTATGTGATATTCTAAGAGCCAGGGAGTATTGAAAAAAATTTTAAAGGATCCCTTGCCCTTTTGGCTTATTATCAGAAGCCTACTGTCTCCATCCCAGGACCCATATCTCCCCTCCAATTGCTTCAGAGTCTCTCCTAACCTCCAGGGCAGCAAAACTGTTTATTGAAAAAGTTTATTTTTACTAACAAATATGCCAAACACACAGGCAGCAGAACATAAAAGTTTATATGAGGAAAACAGGGGACTGAAAAACAAATTTATGAAGTACTTGGAGAATAACAATAAGGGGTTTGATGAGTAACAACTGAGAGCAGGCAAAGGGCTGCTTGATTTTAAATCTGTTTTAAATTACAATTTTTCACATGTGTTTACATTCTGTTATAAAATAAAGCAAGTACAGAACCATAAAAACAAAATAAACCAAGGAGAATACTTTTGCAAGTTGCAAGATCGTATACCATCTTCTTTTGAACATGGAAAACCAGTTTACTACCTAAAAAATTTATTGCAATGATGTGTGCTTTTAGAGAAGCTCAGAGTGAGGGGTGGATGAACCCCAAACTGAGGACAAAAGAAAAATATTGAAATCCACTCTATTTGCTTTTCTTCTCTTGTCTTTTCCTCTCCCTCCATCTCTTCCTATACTTCTGTCCTTTTATTTTTATTTTCTTACTTTTCCTCTTCTTTCCTTTCTTTCTTTTTAATAGAGAATATCAGAAACTAGGAGGCAGGGAAAAAGAGAAAGTGTGGATCAAAAGATGTAAACTTTCAGTTCCAAGAAAATTAAATTCTTGGGACCTATGCATGCATCGTGACTCTGGTTAATACTAACGTATACTTGAAATTTGTAAAGAAAGTAGATTTCAAATGTTTTCACCATAAAAAAGGCATATGAGGTGATGAATTTATTAATTAGCTTATGGTAAACACTTCTTTGTATATCAAAATATCATGCTGTACACTAAAATATATTTAATTTTTATTTGTCACTCATAAATCAGTAAAGGTGAAAGAAACTATTTCTCATTAAAATCCTTTTCCATTTCATGATAACATGTGAATGGATGGCAAGGGAAAGTCTTGTTAGTTAGGTACTGAGCGGGTAACAGGGTAGAGTTACAGCTGGGTGAACAGTGCCCATGGAATCAGCTGGCAGTCATGGCTGGGTTTCCCTGAGCGGTGACCTAAAGGAAAGCAGCCGGAACAGTGAGGGGACCACGTGCGGCAGTCCTCCCTGGAGCAAGGGCTTAGGGCTCTGAGCCTGGAATGATCCTGTCTGAGAATATATCTCGCCACTGCCGTTTATAAGCTGTGTAACTTGGAACAACACGGTGTCTATGAACTTCAATTTCCTCATCTGCAAAAAGGGGACTCTCATGATGCCTGATATGTATCTTCTAAAACTCAGATGTGCTAATACAGGGGGTACCCAGAACAGAGCCTGGCATATAACAGATACTCCATAAGCAGCAACTGCTGTTGTATGGACTTTCAGGTATTTGTGGTGAAGGTGAAGGTGAAGTCGCTCAGTCGTGTCCGACCCTTTGCGACCCCATGGACTATAGCCCACCAGGCTCCTCAGTCCATGGAATTTTCCAGGCAAGAGTACTGGAGTGGGTTGCCATTTCCTTCTCCAATCCTTAGTTTTGTATGTATGTGTGTCCATGTTCCTCTGAAAGATCCTAAAGGGAAAACGTATTTGCTTTATTAATAACAGCACAATAATAATATAAAGAGAAGCACATTCATTCATGCATTGTATTCTTCTGAGAAAGGTTCCCGGCACTGATCTAAATCCAGGTGCACACAGGCAGCCAAAACACAAGTCCCGCATCTCACCCTGTCCCTGCAAACCTCGGGCTGATACTTTCAGTAAGCTGCTCCTCCCCTTCTCACATCACATGGGCAGTGAGCCTGGGCATAGGGCTCACTCTGTGCCTTAGTGGTGAGTGAGAGGGCCTTTATTTCATCAAAGTAATGCATTACCGTGATGGAAAAGCACCACTATATGGAAAAGAAAAGCATTAACCATTCCTCCTTAGTCAGCCGTGGTAGCGTAGCGGTTAGGCGGGCAGGTCTGCAGGCAGGCTATTAACTTATATGCAGAGTACATCATGAGAAATGCTGGACTGGAAGAAACACAAGCTGGAATCAAGATTGCTGGGAGAAATATCAATAACCTCAGATATGCAGATGACACCAACCTTATGGCAGAAAGTGAGGAGGAGCTAAAAAGCCTCTTGTTGAAAGTGAAAGAGGAGAGTGAAAAACTTGGCTTAAAGCTCCACATTTAGAAAACGAAGATCATGGCATCTGGCCCCATCACTTCATGGGAAATAAATGGGGAAACAGTAGAAACAGTGTCAGACTTTGTTTTTTTGGGCTCCAAAATCACTGCAGATGGTGACTGCAGCCATGAAATTAAAAGGCGCTTACTCCTTGGAAGAAAAGTTATGACCAACCTAGATAGTATATTCAAAAGCAGAGACATTACTTTGCCGACTAAGGTCCGTCTAGTCAAGGCTATGGTTTTTCCTGTGGTCATGTATGGATGTGAGAGTTGGACTGTGAAGAAGGCTGAGCGCAAAAGAATTGATGCTTTTGAACTGTGGTGTTGGAGAAGACTCTTGAGAGTCCCTTGGACTGCAAGGAGATCCAACCAGTCCATTCTGAAGGAGATCAACCCTGGGATTTCTTTGGAAGGAATGATGCTAAAACTGAAGCTCCAGTACTTTGGGCACCTTATGCGAAGAGTTGACTCATTGGAAAAGACCCTGATGCTGGGAGGGATTGGGGGCAGGAGGAGAAAGGGACGACCGAGGATGAGATGGCTGGATGGCATCACAGACTCAATGGACNAGTACTTTGGCCACCTCATGTGAAGAGTTGACTCATTGGAAAAGAGCCTGATGCTGGGAGGGATTGGGGGCAGGAAGAGAAGGGGATGACCGAGGATGAGATGGCTGGATAGCATCACGGACTCAATGGATGTGAGTCTGAGTGAACTCCGGGAGTTGGTGATGGACAGGGAGGCTTGGTGTGCTGTGATTCACGGGGTCGCAAAGAGTTGGACACGACTGAGCGACTGGACTGAACTGAACTGAGCAGACTGCCCTGAGTGAATTACTCAGAACAGTTTCTCAGGCTGAAGGAGAATGATTCCAAAATGAAGTTTGAAACACAAGAAGTAATCAATATTGGAGAAAAGAATGTCTGTTTGAATATATATGATTGAATATTGACTGTACAAAATAATAATACTGTCTTCTGCAGCTTAGAAGGTATCAATACATCTAAAATGAAATTATGCAGCAAAATAGCACATAGGTTGTGGGGGAGTATAAAAGGAGTTAAAATGTTCTAACACTTTTGTATTTCTAATAAATGAATATGCAAAGTAATAATTTAAACTCCAGGAGATGTAATAACTCCAGGAGGCAGGTCAAATAAATCTCTAAAATAATAATGTAAGAAATGTATAAGAAAAACTCAAATTGACAGCAAAATTGAAGCATGAAAGTATAGGCAAATAGAATATTTAAACCTAAGAAATCAGTGTTTTCATTAAATGTAAATGAACTAAAGGCATCAAAAGAATACTATCATATTAAAGGCTTAATTTTTAATATTGTGTTTATAAGAGACACACTTTAAATTTAAGGCTAAATAAAAATATGGGAACTAAAAGGAATGGAAATATATACACTTTGCAAGCATCAGCAAAGTGAAACTTGCTGGAGTTGTAATATCATAAAGCATTATTAGAGATAAAGAGGGATTCAACTCAGTTCAGTTCAGTTCAGTCACTCAGTCATGTTCAAGTCTCTGTGACCCCATAGACTGCAGCACTCCAGGCCTCCCTATCCATCACCAACTCTCAGAGTTTACTCAAACTCATGTCCATTGAGTCGGTGATGCCTTCCAACCATCTCATCCTCTGCCATCCTCTTCTCCTCTCGCCTTCAATCTTTCCTAGCATCAGGGTCTTTTCAAATGAGTCAGCTTTTTGCATCAGGTGGCCAAAGTATTGGAGTTTCAACTTCAGCATCAGTCCTTCCAATGAACACCCAGGACTGATCTCCTTTAGGATGGACTACTTGGATCTTTTTGAAGTCCAAGGGGCTCTTGAGAGTCTTCTCCAACATAACAGTTCAAAGCATCAATTCTTCCATGCTCAACTTTCTTTATAATCCAACTCTGATATCCATACATGACTACTGGAAAAACTATAGCCTTCCCTACACGGACCTTTGTTGGTAAAGTAATGTCTCTGCTTTTTAATATGCTGTCTAGGTTGGTCATAACTTTTCTTCCACAGGGTCTTTTCAAATGAGTCAGCTTTTTGCATCAGGTGGCCAAAGTATTGGGTTTCAACTTCAGCATCAGTCCTTCCAATGAACACCCAGGACTGATCTCCTTTAGGATGGACTACTTGGATCTTTTTGAAGTCCAAGGGGCTCTTGAGAGTCTTCTCCAACATAACAGTTCAAAGCATCAATTCTTCCATGCTCAACTTTCTTTATAATCCAACTCTGATATCCATACATGACTACTGGAAAAACTATAGCCTTCCCTACACGGACCTTTGTTGGTAAAGTAATGTCTCTGCTTTTTAATATGCTGTCTAGGTTGGTCATAACTTTTCTTCCAAAGAGTATGCATGTTTTTATTTCATGGCTGCAGTCACCATCTGCAGTGATTTTGCAGCCCCCCAAAATAAAATCTGACACTGTTTCCACTGTTTCCCCATCTATTTGCCATGAAGTGATGGGACTGGATGCTATGATCTTAGTTTTCTGAATGTTGAACTTTAAGCCAACTTTTTCACTATCCTCTTTCACTTTCATCAAGAGACTTTTAGTTCTTCTTTGCTTTCTGCCATAAGGGTCGTGTCATCTGAGTATCTGAGGTTATTGATATTTCTCCTGGCAATCTTGATTCCAGTTTGTACTTCATCCAGCCCGGCATTTCTCATGACGTACTCTGCATGTAAGTTAAATTAGCAGGGTGACAATATACAGCCTTGACATACTCCTTTCTGATTTGGAACCAGTCTGTTCTTCCATGTCCAGTTCTAGCTCTTGCTTCTTGACTTGCATACAGATTTCTCAGGAGGCAGGTTAGGTGGTCTGATATTCCCATCTCTTTCAGAATTTTCTAGTCTGTTGTGATCCACACAGTCAAAGGCTTTGACATAGTCAATAAAGTCAAAGTAGATGTTTTTCTGGAACTCTCTTGCTTTTTCCATGATCCAGAGGATGTTTGCAATTTGATCTCTGGTTCCTCTGCCTTTTCTAAATCCAACTTGAATATCTGGAAGTTCATGGTTCACATATTGTTAAAGCCTTGCTTGGAGAATTTTGAGTATTACATTGCTAGCATGTGAGATAGTGCAACTGTACAGCAGTTTGAACCTTCTTTGGCATTGCCTTTTTTGGGATTGGAATGAATCCTTTTGTAGTCCTGTGACCACTGCTGAGTTTTCCAAAATAGCAAAATTTTAAATATATAGTTGAAAAATTACATAGTCTATTTTCTTAACACAATTGAAATGTTAGAAATCCATAATAAGAAGATAGCCAGAGGCTACCCATATTTTGGAAAATTAAACAATATACTTTAAAATAACCTATGAAGAAATAAATAAGTCACAAGGAAAAAGTAGAAAAATACTTCACCTATGATAATGAAATCACCATGTATCAAATTGATGGAATAAAGCTAATGTCACCCTTAGAGGGAAATACATAGTTTAAATCAAAATGTCAATCAAGAAGACAAGCTAAAATGCTAGGAAGCCATCTCTACAAGCCAGAAAAATAATTCAAGTCAATGTCGAAACAAAAAGAGTCCTTCATGGTGGCTGAGCTGGTAAAGAATTGTTTGCAATGCAGAAGACCCAGGTTGGATTCCTGGGACAGGAAGTTCCCCTGGAGAAGGGATAGGCTACCCACTCTGGTGTTTTGGGGCTTCCCTGGTGGCTGAGATGATAAAGAATCTGTCTGTAATTTGGGAGACCTCGGTGTGATCCCTGGGTTGGGAAGATCCCCTGAAGGAGGTCATGGCAACCCACTCCAGTATTCTTGCCTGGAGAATCCCCTTGGACAGAGGAGCCTAGCAGGCTACAGTCCATGGGGTTGCAAAGAGTGTGACATGACCGAGCAACTAAGTACACAGCACAGAAAGAAAATGTCAAATATAAGAACTGAAATTAGTAAAACAAAAAAAGCAGACTCTAGATATGGTGAATAGAGCCAAATACTTTTTCTTCGATCAGACTTACAAAATTGATAAAAATTTGTGAGACTCAAGGAACAAGAAGAGAGAGAATTCCTTGACGATCTAGTGATCAGGACTCTGTGCTTTCACTACTAAGGACCCTGGGTACAATCCTTGGCCCCATTATATACTCTTGGTGCAGCTGGAAAAAAAGAGAGAGAGAAAGAATACCTAAATGATCAGTTTTGGAAATGAGAGAAAGGGAATACAACCACAGAACATACAAACATACAATGAGAATATCATGAACAACTCTATGCCAATAGATAAAGTGGAGAAATTCCTTGCTGAATTTTATGCAAAGTAAATGTAAAAATTAGTAGTTCCCTATCTGTTAATTAAACTTAATCTGCAATTATAAACCAACTCACAAAGAAATCTCCAGTTCCAGATGGCTTCTCTAGGTCCAGATGTTTATTCACTAGGATTAAACATTTTCAATCTTCCATGAGTGCTTCCAGAGAATGGAAAGGAGAAGGAACATTTTCTGCCTTATTTTATGTGTCTAATACAATCTTGATAACAAAAGATGGCAGGAAAACTATAAGTAATAACAAAGTCCAATCTATTGATGAGCATAGTTACAAAATTGCTACATGGATTATTAGCAAATTAAACTAAGAAACATAGATGAAGATAACATATTAAGAAAAGTGAATCTTTTCTGAGTGTAATAATTTTAATATTTGAAAATGTCTAAAATTATAATTCATTGTATTAATGAAATAAGTAAGAGAAAATATGATTACCCCACTATTTACAGAAAAAGTATTTGCTAAAACTTAACATGTGAAATGGGCTTCCCTGGTGGCTCAGACAGTAAAGTGTCTGCCTGCAATGAGGGAGAACTGGGTTCAATTGCTAGGTCAGGAAGATCCCCTGGAGAAGGAAATGGCAACCCATTCCAGTATTCTTGCCTGGAAAATTCCATAAACAGAGGAGCCTTGTAGGCTACAGTCCATGGGGTTGCAAAGAGTCAGATGTGAATGGACGACTTCACTTTCAGTTTTCACTTAACATCTGAAATATCTCGTTCAGTTCAATTCAGTTCAGTCATTTAGTTGTATCTGACTCTTTACGACGCCATGAACTGCAGCACGCCAGGGAGGAGAAGTGGAGGCCTCCTTTTCCATTACCAACTCCCAGAGTTTACTAAACTCATGTCCATTGAATCGGTGATGCCATCCAACCATCTCATCCTCTGTCATCCACTTCTCCTTCTACCTTCAATCTTTCCCAGCAATGGGGGCTTTTCCAGTGAGTCAGTTATTCGCATCAGGTGACCAAAGTACTAGAGTTTCAGCTTCATCATCAGTCCTTCCAATGAATATTCAGGACTGATTTCCTTTAGGATGCACTGGTTGGATTTTCTTGCAGTCCGAGGAACTCTCGAGAGTTTTCTCCAACTCCATAATTCAAAAGCATCAATTCCTTGGCATTCAGCTTTCCTTGTAGTCCAACTCTCACATCCATACATGACTACTGGAAAAACCATAGCTTTGACTAGATGGACCTTTGTTGGCAAAGTAATGTCTCTGTTTTTTAACATGCTGTCTAGATTGGCCATAACTTTCCTTCCAAGGAGCAAGCGTCTTTTAATTTCATGGCTGCAATCACCATCTGCAGTGATTTTGGAGTCCTCTCCCCGCAAAAAAAATCTCTCACTCTTTTCTTTGTTTCCCCGTCTATTAGCCATGAAGTGATGAGACCAGATGACATGATGTTAGTTTTCTGAATGTTGAGTTTTAATCCAACTTTTTCACTCTCCTCTTTCACTTTCATCAAGAGGCTCTTTAGTTCTTTGCTTTCTGCCATATGGGTTATGTCATCTGCGTATGTGAGGTTATTAGTATTTCTCCTAGCAAACTTGATTCCAGCTTGTGCTTCTCATGATGTGCTCTGTATATAAGTTAAATGAGCAGGGTGACAATATACAGCCTTGACATACTCCTTTCCCTATTTGGAACCAGTCTATTGTTCCATGTCCAGTTCTAACTGTTGCTTCCTGACCTGCATACAGATTTCTCAAGAGGCAGGTCAAGTGGTCTGGTATTCCCATCTCCCCTTTCAGAATTTTCCACACTCTGTTGTTATCCACACAGTCAAAAGCTTTGCTATAGTCAATAAAGCAGAAGTAGATGTTTTTCTGGAACTCTTTTGCTTTTTCAATGATCCAAAACCATAGCTTTGACTAGATGGACCTTTGTTGGCAAAGTAATGTCTCTGTTTTTTAACATGCTGTCTAGATTGGCCATAACTTTCCTTCCAAGGAGCAAGCGTCTTTTAATTTCATGGCTGCAATCACCATCTGCAGTGATTTTGGAGTCCTCTCCCCGCAAAAAAAAATCTCTCACTCTTTTCTTTGTTTCCCCGTCTATTAGCCATGAAGTGATGAGACCAGATGACATGATGTTAGTTTTCTGAATGTTGAGTTTTAATCCAACTTTTTCACTCTCCTCTTTCACTTTCATCAAGAGGCTCTTTAGTTCTTTGCTTTCTGCCATATGGGTTATGTCATCTGCGTATGTGAGGTTATTAGTATTCTCCTAGCAAACTTGATTCCAGCTTGTGCTTCTCATGATGTGCTCTGTATATAAGTTAAATGAGCAGGGTGACAATATACAGCCTTGACATACTCCTTTTCCTATTTGGAACCAGTCTGTTGTTCCATGTCCAGTTCTAACTGTTGCTTCCTGACCTGCATACAGATTTCTCAAGAGGCAGGTCAAGTGGTCTGGTATTCCCATCTCCCCTTTCAGAATTTTCCACACTCTGTTGTTATCCACACAGTCAAAAGCTTTGCTATAGTCAATAAAGCAGAAGTAGATGTTTTTCTGGAACTCTTTTGCTTTTTCAATGATCCAACGGATGTTGACAATTTGATATCTGGATCCTCTGCCTTTTCGAAATCCAGCTTGAACATCTACAAGTTCACAGCTCACATACTGTTGAAGAAATATCTCTTAGGCAAACCAGAAATAAAACTTTGGTAATGGATAACTACAAAACACTTAACAGTTAATATTGCAATTAAAGATAAATTTTGAAATATTTCATCTGATATCAGGAAAAAACAGGATGTTTATATACTTCAGCAATCTACTGGTGTTCATGGCCAATGGGCAAAGACAAGAAAAGACTTAAAATAGAACTACCATATAAAAATGTTTTTATATTCTATAGTAAATTTCTTTATGTATAATAATGGTATTGTGGTCAATTTGAAATTCTTTTATTATTTATGTTAGTAAATATTTTATGATAACATATTCAGGGCTGGAAACATATCTATAATTTGCTTTATACTTATACAACATAATTTTTATTAAAGAAAATATAGCAAAATATTAACTGCTATTGAGATTCATATATTATTACATGTTTTTTCATTGCACTATTCAGTATGCTTTTCCAAATACATGAAAAATTTTATTACAACAATAAAAACTAAGTAAGTATATAAACTAGATTATTTCCTTGTAGAATATGTGCCTCATTTGGGTGATTGCTATGTATTGAATGTATGTATGAGTGACTAAATGAAAGAGTAACTAAAGAAAAGCAAATAAGCAATGGAAGTGTAGTTATTCCTGAAATTCAAAATGAAATATTATTAATTAAAATAGGATTGAGTATTGCTACAACAAACTTTTTTAACCTATATATTGATAAAATAGAAATGATCCATTCAACTGAATTTTCTCAAGAAAGGGTTTATAGTTGCACTTTTTATCTTATAAATTTGATTTTGTTAAATAAATGTTTCTCATGACTTAGACTTTTTTTTAAGTAAAAGGTTGTTCATTACCTGATAATTAATTTTCAAGCTTTACCTGCACACATAGACTGTGTATGTTTGAGTCTTGCCCGAACAGTTCTTCGGTTATAACCTAGAAGTTAGTACATTTTTTCTCTATACAACCCGATACTTGGTTATTTTTGTTTGATTTGTCTTTTTGCTCTAAAATATTGCATACTAGTTTTTGATATCAAGTGGAATGGGGAAATATGTCAATTAATTACTGGCTTCTAGTTATTTTGAGTAACATATCTGTAAAGTAAAGTGAACAGGAGCTTTTGGCACATTGGTGGCACCTTGAGTGGAAGCATCTTGGATGAAAAGAAACTTACCTAATTCCTTCAGTTCTGACTAATAAGATGCCTTTTATTTAAATGCAAATTAAATACTCTTCAAAATGTTCTTTGTGTGTGTGTGTGTGACAAAGTCTGGCTTGAGCCCAACTTAGAAGTAACTCTTATAAAATCAGTAAATAAAAGGAAGAAAGGCAAACACCTAGTTTCTCCAAACTTGTAGATGCTGCATAGCAGAAGCCTTAAAATCTCTAGCTGTAATTCACATTGTGGTTGTTGAGTTGCTAAGTCATGTCCGACTCTTCTGTGATCCCACGGTTTGTAGCCTGCCAGGCTCTTCTGTCCTCTTGTCCCAGGCCAGACTCCTGGAGTGGGTTGCCATTTCTTTCTCCAGGGGATCTTCCTGATACAGGGATCAAACTAGTTTCTCCTGCATTGGCTCTTTTACTGCTGAGCCACCAGAGAAGCCCCATAATTCACACTAGAGTTTAGGATTGTTTTAAATTAACACTGACCTCTTTTTCCAATAGGGCTTCCCTGGTGGCTCAATGGAAAAAAAGACTGCCAATGCAGGATACGTGGGTTCAGTCCCTGGGTCAGGAAGATCTCCTGGAGGAGGAAATGACAACCTGCTACAGTATTCTTGCCTGGAGAATCCCATGGACAAGAGGAGCCTGGTGGGCTTCAATCCATGGGGTCACAAAAGAGTTGGACACAATTTAGCAATTTAAACAACTTTTTTTCCAAATAAAGATGAGGGTTCATTAGAATATGATTTTTTTTTTTCTGTAGGCAGCTCCTATTTCCAGCCAAGAAGTTTTATGCAGTATTCACATTTAGCCCAGTTCTTATAATTACACCTTTCCTTGAAGTCATGAACAGCATTGAGAAAATGATACTTTCATTTGGAATTTGTCTTCCAGCTAAGTTCCAAATTGTTACCACAGAATAGGCTGCATTCTCTCCCTTCTACTGATAGCATATTTAGGTCTAAGAATTTAAAGCCTAAGAAATCTTAAATGCTGCACCAAATAAACAGAATCCTCAATTTAGAAACTGTTAATTGTCTGCAGTAATGGAGGTTTCAGTTCAGTTCAGTTTAGTTCAGTCAATCAGTTGTGTCCGACTCTTTGCGACCCCATGAATCACAGCACGCCAGGCCTCCCTGTCCATCACCAACTCCCGGAGTTCACTCAAACTCATGTCCATCGAGTCGGTGATGCCATACAGCCATCTCATCCTCTGACTCATCCCTTCTCCTCCTGCCCCCAATCCCTCCCAGCATCAGGGTCTTATCCAGTGAGTCAGCTCTTTGCATGAGGTGGCCAAAGTACTGGAGTTTCAGCTTTAGCATCAGTCCTTTCAATGATCACCCAGGACTGATCTCCTTCAGAATGGACTGGTTGGATCTCCTTGCAGTCCAAGGGACTCTCAAGAGTCTTCTCCAACACCACAGTTCAAAAGCATCAATTCTTCGGCACTCAGCTTTCTTCACAGTCAAACTCTCAAATCCATCATGACCACTGGAAAAACCATAGCCTTGACTAGATGGGCCTTTGTTGGCAAAGTAATGTCTCTGCTATAGCCTTAATAAACTGAAGCCAGGGAAAGATTGAAGCTTGTTAGCTTCTGATTTTAACTCTAATTTTCTCATCTTTTTCTCCTCCCTCTGATTAAGTCTCAACACTTTAAAATGAGTATTAGAATTCAGATGAATTGACATTTTCTGTCTTCCTTGCTTCTGTCATCCTCTTATTAGGTAGAAAGTCATAACAAAGTGGAAGCAAAGAGTGGGTGTAACAAGATAAAGTTACAATGGTTAATGGAGGTTTCCTTATTTAACTTACATCAGCATAAAACAAATATTTTGTCTTTTAAACTAGGGAACAGTCCACTGATCAATAACAGTGATGGGTGTGTATGTGTGTGTGCGCATGATTTGCTTTCAATATTTTGTCTGGTCAGAGAAAAAGAGGATAGAACACGAATTGAATACTGAACATTGTGTACTTAGCTTCAAGAGCCTTATCCAAACAATGCAATGACATTTCCGTTCCATAATAGATAGCAAGAATCATTACCAGTTATTACTCATCAGGATGATGAGTTGTTTTAATGCCTCACTCATAGCCTTGCAAACAAATATTTATCCTGCACTATTTACATCCTAAGGCAATAGGTGCTGTATTGGATTGATTTTTCTGCTTAGTAACAGAACATTTCCAAAGATAAGCCAGGAAAATTATACCTGAAATAGCTGATTTATAGTATGTTATTAAAGGCTACCAAGGCAGTTACTGTAAAGAGTCTATGAATAAATTTATGTTTTGCAAGACTCTTCACACATATCTGAAGTCATTTTCAAGTTTGTGGACAAAGATAGTTACTCTCATAGTGGTAAGTGTATGTATTCATTTTTGTCTCTGGAGCCATACACAAGACCATATACCAGTCACCTGGGATAACTTAGTGAACAATATAGAGAAAATCCAAGCTCTGATGGAGTAGGTACATTTACGGAACTTAACATGTGATTGCATTGATATAAATGTCTTAAATGTATTAACTCATGAAATTCTCAGTACAGCCCTTGAGGTAGGTACTAATATTAGACTTATTTTTACAGATGTGTAAACAAAGGTAGCAAATGTTTGCAGGTTGTGCCCCAGAGCTGCAGAAGTGATGATCACGAATTCAAATTCTGATAGTCTATGCTCTTTACTATACCACACTCTCTCTCAGTGTGAGCACATTGGGTCTTACATTCTAGTGTGGTGAAAAAAATATTTAAGAATATAAGTGAAAAAGAGAAATGCATGTTTGAAAAAAAAATGCTAGTTCTGATCCTTTACAATGTTAACAGCTTTGAAAATCATTAGAAGATCATAGAGCCAGCAAGAGCAATGATCAATTTGTAATGAGAAATTGAAATACTGTGTCACATGGCACAGGAAGAAAAACCAGTTTCTCTCAAGACACTAGGAACAATTTGATCAGGTGGTTCTCTGCAGGCCCTAAAAAGGGGGCATTCTGGCTACCTTGATATGAGTGTATTTATGCCTCCTTCTGATTTATATCATATAGTATTGCCAGTTTATCAGGATGTGTAAGCTTTTGGAATAAGGGCAGTGCCCTTCTGTTTTCTTGGCCACCTGATGTGAAGAGCTGACTCATTGGAAAAGACGCTGATGCTGGGAAAGATTGAAGGCAGGAGAAGGGGATGACAAAGGATGAGATGTTTGGATGGCATCACTGACTCAATGGACATGAGTTTGAGCAAATTCTGGGAGATAGTGAAAGACAGGGAAGACTGGTATGCTGTAGTCTGCGGGGTCGCAAAGAGTCGGACACGACTTAGCAACTTAACAACAATGATAAATCCACCTTCACTTTCATCTCATTCAGACATCCCTAAGGGCAGGGAGAGGACTGGGTTATACACATCTTGGAAAAAATGCTTTCTTGGAAAGTTCTGAAAAACTGCCAGGCAGAAATCTCATTGCCATGGAGGACACATTCGGGACTGCATTTGTATAAAAAATAATAGGCTAAGTAGTACGTGGTGACATCTAACTCCCAAATTCCAGTGTCTCAACAAAATAAAAGATTGACTTTATAGAGTTCCTCAGGAACCCAGGTTGATAGTGATTCCATCATTATGTAACTGTACCATGTGAAAAAAAAAAAAACTTGCTCAGTCACTTCAACAATGAAAAAGTTAATCAGACTCTTCTTTGCTTTGGTTTAGAAGTGACACAGCTCTTTCCCACCACCTGCCATTAGCCAAGCTTTGACATATGACCCCTTCAAAAAGAGTAAAGAAACTTGGATGTCAGATGGAAAGTTTGGCAAGTTTGTCTCTGTCACAGTAAACTCCCCTGACTCCACTAAATATTCCAGCATTTCTTTCTTTCTACACTTAACAACACACTCAGCTCTTCCCAAAAGAATCCAGTCAATCAAAAGTCGATCCAGTCAAGAGTCAGAGTTCAAAGTCCAGGATCTCTAGGTCTTATGTTGTACACTGCTCTCTACATCAGTTTGGAATAGTGTCTCTAGGTCTAGAGACTGATGAACTCAAAGAAAAGCTATTTTCCCATTATACTATAGTGGATACTGAAAAGTGGTAATTCAAAGACAAGACCTGGTGTGCTGCAGTCCATGGGGTCACAGAGAGTCAGACATGACTGGGTGACTGAACTGACTGAGTGAAGGAGAAGACAAACAATAAACATTTTTAAGTGGGGAAATGAAGAATGAATATCACAAAGTAGTCACAGGCACCTGTATTTCCAGTGTCCCATTGAATAGAAAATGTGAGGATTCCTTACTCTGAAAGTGAGAAACGTTCTATAACGCAGACCTAATTTTGCTCACTCATCCACTTTTCTTAATACTCCAGTTTCATTGCAAGGATATTGTTTAGTTTTGGGGTTTTTTTGTGTGTGTGTGTGTGCTGTGCTGTGCTTAGTCGCTCAGTCGTGTCTGACTCTTTGCAACCACGTGGACTGCAGCCTGCCAGGCTCCTCTGTCCATGGGGATTCTCCAGGCAAGAATACTGCAGTGGGTTGGCATGCCCTCTCCAGGAGATCTTCCCAACCCAGGGATTGAACCTAGGTCTCCTGTATTGCAGGTGGATACTTTATAGTCTGAGACATTTGTTTCCTTGGTTCCATCTAAAATAAGCAGTGTGGAAAATGAGCTGGTTGGTTGCTGAGCAACTTTCTCAACTTACTTGAGGCCTGTTATATGAAGGTTAAACTTTGAGCAGTAACAAGACTTTTTAGTTCAGACTTGTGTTTTGTTTGACAGGTCAGTTCTCTCAAATATTTTGTATGTATTTTTTCTTCGTTTATGATTTCAATCCATTTCAAGTTCTGGTAACAACCTTACCATGCTTCCCTAGCCATAATTCTCAGGTCAAATCTATTCTCTTAACTTCCTGCCTTTGTGTCTGTCTCTCTAGATAGTTGCCTCGAACCTGTTGTGATTTCTCTTAATCATATATTGCCCTGAGCTAAAAGAAATTCAAAAACAGACAAACTAATGTATGATTTTTAAAATTAAGACAGTGGTTATCTTGGTAGGTAAGAAGACAAGGAACATGAGGATAATTCTTTCAGGTGCAGGATATATTTTATTTCTGAATTTGTTTACGCACTCATATCTCTACATGTTATGCTTCAAAAATTTTACTTTAAAAAAGTTATTTTAACTAAAGTAACTTAATCTTTCTTTGTGGGTGTTATTCACTCAGTCATGTCTGACTTTTTGACCCCATGGATTGTAGCCTACCAGGCTTCTCTGTCCATGGGATTCTCCAGGCAAGAATACTGAAGTGGATTGCCATGCCCTCCTTCAGGGGATCTTCTCAACACAGGGATTGAACCCAGGTCTCCTGCATTTCAGGTGAACGTTCTTTAGTGATAGACTAATTCAGGCCGACTTAGCACAAATAGAAGATTCATTCCCTACCACACTGGGAAAGGATAAGGTATTCCTTATTGGTGCATGAGAGTATTCAGAGGGATAACTGAGGAGGCAGGAAAGGATATATGCTTTCATTTCTCTAATGTAAATACATAGTAATGGAATTACTGGGACTATAGTTGATGGATGCTTAACTTTTAAAGAAATTTTCAAATTGTGTTTAAAGTGACTATAGCCTTTTATGTGTTCCCATAAGTGATGTATGAGAAAATCTACATGGTACAAATTCATATCAACAATCTCAGCCTTTTTAATTTTAGCTATTCTAAAAAGATACAGATCTCATTGTCGTTATAATCTGTATTTCCTTAATGACAATATCCAGCTCCTTTGGATGTACTTATTTGACATCCATATATCTTTTTGATGAAATGTCCATTCAAATCTTTGCCTATTGGACTTTGTGTTGTTGCTGAGTTTATGAGTTCTTTATGTATCCTGGATATGGGCTCTTAATCAGATTTTATTTGCAGGTAGTTTTGCATTCATGAAGCCTACTACTTATGCAGCAAGAGCCATGGTTGCCTCAGAAGAAGACGGCCTCTAGACATATGCTAAAAGAAAATGCAAACAAACTCAGACACAAAATAATACGAGTGATTTGGGCAACATGGAGACCACATGGAATGCTATTAAGAAGTGCTCACAATGACCTTAAAGGCTGCCTAGAAGACACCACTGACAAAAATGATATTTTTACTAAACATTATTGGATAGTTTTATCAAGAAAATGCACTGGTCATAGCAAACACCCTCTTCCAACAACACAAGAGAAGACTCTACACATGGACAACACCAGATGGTCAACACCGAAATCAGATTGATTATATTCTTTGCAGCCCAAGATGGAGAAGCTCTATACAGTCAACAAAGACAAGACCGGGAGCTGACTGTGGCTCAGATCATGAACTCCTGATTGCCAAATTCAGACTTAAATTGAAGAAAGTGGGCAACACCACTAGACCATTCAGGTATGACCTAAATCAAATCCCTTATGATTATACAGTGGAAGTGAGAAATAGATTTAAGGGTCTAGATCTGATAGAGTGCCTGATGAACTATGGAATGACGTTCGTGACATTGTACAGGAGACAAGGATCAAGACCATCCCCATGGCAAAGAAATGCAAAAAAGCAAAATGGCTGTCTGGGGAGGCCTTACAAATAGCT